>VDFB02000015.1:66998178-67190431 GCA_007258455.2 Sequoia sempervirens
TAATAACACAAGGAGGATGGCACTAATAGCTCATAAAAAACACACCTAGAAAGTAGACAGCTTTAGCTAGTAAAAAATACAAACACATAAAGATCCACACTTGTAAATGTTATGACTTTGATGAGCTATGAAATGAGGTGTGCTTTAATACAAATCATAGAATCATCTTGTATAAAGTTTTAATTATAACAACATTAATAAGTTGGATGGGATTTCTATATGTTGCATATCAAGTGTTATTTTGGTAGCAAGTTCTACATCTCAGCTTCATTTTGTATAGCTTAAATTACCAACTTTAATGCTATTTTATAATCTCAAACTTTAAATTATGATAGAAATTTTATAATTTATAGTTAAAATTTGCATTCCATTTTTAATAAGTTGTGTCTCCTTTAAATTTAGATGAGATATTTGTGTTTAAGTTGAAATTGTAGTTCAACATAAATTTAATTGTAATTTAACTATGATGTATTGTTCTTGTCTATATATTATCATAGTACATGCATTATTTTGTACTAGAAGTTCATAAGAGGACCCTTGTAAAATCACACTTTTTTCAAAATTTCATTAGTGATTTAAGAATTTGGCCTCTCCTAAGGAACATAAGAATCTTAAAATATATTGATAAGCTTATGGGAAATAAATTGTGGAATCTTCAATTGTACAAAGCACCTTGTATCTTTTCCCTCACCCAACACTTTGACATGTGAATAGTAATAACAAATACCTTCAAATTGTTTCAAAATAGGAGAATAAGAAGAGGTTTAGCTAAGTCATTAGCGATATAAACCATTGAACATAATATTACTCAAGCTATGTGTCATCTCTATGGTAAAATGGTTTAAAATAAAGCTATAAGAAACTTCACTTTTTCCATTCACTCTTATTGTCAATCTCATTAAACATTTATATTGTTTCATTGATCTATGACATGTGCTAACATTACCTTCATATCAAATGCACTTGATTGTTTGATCACATGTTTTTATTAAAACAAAGGAAACCACCACATGTTGTGATCAATTGGTTGTGCAAATATAAATATAATGTGACAAAGAAGTATATAATAAAAATGTAATACATATTTATTTGTATTAAATGGTGTTAAGATGCATTATTTACTTTTACATATCTATTTATACCCGTTTAAAGTTTATTATACATAGAATAAATTTGCTTAGGTGTTAAATCTACACATATGTGCTACATTCAAAAGCAACATTATTTTATTATCAAGAAGTCATGTTTTATTTGATTTCCTTCATAATGAATCACTTGACGACTCACCTAATTGTCATATGATATGACTTTTCTTAAATATATCTTATACTTATCTTTTCACACTTAAATGAATTGGAAAAATGAGCTTATATCATTATAATATTTCACTTGTGAAATATAATATGATAGTATTGTACACATTTACTACATTTGCTATTGAAACTTATTTTACTCATCTAAATACCATGCCATGCAACCTTATATTCATTAGAGATAAAGGTGCATGATATTAGAGCTATAAAGTAAGAAGGGACTTGGTGTTCACACAAGCAGAGGTGCTTAACGAGAGTTAATAAAATTATTAGACTAGTGTTGGGTTTTCAAGGTCAAAAGAGACATGACCATCACATGTGGATTTTTTTTGGTACTATTTTTTCGTACAATACCTTCTATTCTTACGTCATTTGTATATAAGCAAATTTGTGCGCCACATAAGCATTTTTGTTTGTTTTGACTTGAGGGGAAAGTGGTAATTACGGTGATCACCTAAGAGAATTCTTATGTCAGCCCTTTAGTAATCTTAAAGTGTATTTGAATTTTAGGATTGAAAAGTGTATGAGGTTTTGTATTTTTGTATTTTTGTTTTTGGTAAGGGAGAGGTTTTAATATTTTTAAAATCAAATATATATATATATAAAAATAAAAATTGTCTTTTATAAGTAATTTCTTTATAGTTGAGCATTGTTACATTAGCACATCATTATAATAGTCTAACATCATTTTAGTGTTATTTTAGTCTTAAAATGTATTTACATATTCTTAAAAGGATCATTCTTATAGAATAAGTATAACTTTTGCTTCACTTGTATATGTTTTGTGACTTCTTATAGGTATCATAATGCTTTTATGAGCTCCACCTCTTAGTGAAATTGGTTTTATTTGGTTGTGATTGATTTACTCTAAATTGTTGTTGACTCTCCCTATTACTTTCAATAAAAAACAACTTTGTAATCACACCATTATATAAAGCACCATGCATTGTATATGTTGGGGTCTTGATTAAGAATTTTTGGGGTTTTCATTGTAATCGCACTATTTGTAAAGTTTCATCATTTCTTTTTATGGAGGGAATCATGTGTTTGGTCTTGCATTTGACTAATTGAGCATCTAACATTAATCACTATGGGACTTGGATTCATGTTCTATCCTTTCTTTTTGCATTTTGCATATATGGCTAGATAAGGTTTGGCAAGAAGGTGTAATGCCCATAATTTACACTAGTAAAAATCAATAAAAATCACAACTTTTTTTTTTTTTTGTGTAAACAATATTACAATATATTAACATTTAATCACCCAATATGCACATGATGCATATGTTGTGCATCGGGGAACATTTCTTGAGAGTGGGGTAAGGAAACAAAATAATTTTGGGTTACCTCCAAACATAGGGTTTACTAGACTCTTAACTCCACTCCAGGAGTTGATACTCTCTTTCACATGAACATTGATGTCCTTGTTAGACCTCCATTGAATAGGTTCTCTCATGGAGGGAATAAGCATATAGCTATCATAAATTTGATTTACTATTAATCCTAAAGATTAGTTAACGAGACAATATTTAGCTAGATGGCCCTCCTAACAATGCCATTCGCGTTTAACATTTTACCAAACACTTCAAAACGAGAGCATAGATCAAATATTTAAAATTTACTAACTAATTTTTTTTTTAACTTCCCTTTTTTAAAAAAATATTTATTTATCATTATTGTTATTTTATTACTATTAATTTAATTATTGAAAAATATAAATATATATTAAAAATAAATTTTTAAGGGTTTTAAATTTAAACGATGTCTTATACAAAGGAATATAATCTACCTCCTTTATCTATACGTATTATTATTAACTTCATTGATGGAAAGGAGGAATTTTAAATCAAGAGAATATCTTTTAAAGAATTCATAGGGTTAAGTGACCTATGCCCCCTAATATATATATTCTTAATTTAAAGTAATAGAATCTTTTCTAAAAGTATGGGGGTATATTTCCCCCCCCTTCACCTTATTTTTCTTTTACCATGAATTAAAATACATTTTTAATATCCCACTCAGTATTAAAAGGGAAGGCTCACTTTTTTAGGAAGATGGAAGCCTAAATCATTTGCTAACATGGGAATTGCCTTTATTAAAATTAAATCTCTAAAATTATGCAAGCTAAAGAGGGGTAATACAAGGGATATAATGTGATGACTTAACACAAAAGGAACATCACTTACGTGGGAGAAATAAAATGAACACCAGCAAAACATTTGGAAGTGCATTAAAACTAAGGTTTCAAAGATTATTTAATTTGCCCTCCAATATGCTACTCGATGACTTCACCAATTATCCCATGTTCACACGACAATGAATATATCGATGAACTCTTGTGATAAGTTCACACGTAGAATTTTAATGTGCCTACTTTATTTTTATTTTTATTTTTGCCTTAATTCTATAAACGACTAACTTACATTTGAAATGGCCGGCGATGATAGAGTTTTAATATGCCCATTCTGAAGATAAAATTATGGCTGGGGCTCCCATGCACATTTGATCCTTGCATGAACATGCCAGCAAGGGGATTATACCTAAACATTAAATGGTACGCTACAACGGGATGTCAACTTGTGCAAGTATCATTATCACAGCTCATTAAAATAGTCTAGGAGCCCAATGGTCGATCCACTTATTTTCCACTCAACGGCATTTTATTTTTACATGTTATGTGATTGCAGCTACTAACCAACATCCTCATTTGTTTTTAGAAATAAACCAACCCCATTTTCATAAATTAAAGGTGCCTTTATTGGAAGTTCTTTCCAACGACCCCTTTATTAGTTAACTCGTGGGTGAGTAAGGGATTGCGTATCCTGACACATGTTTCTAATTTCAACCCCAACACAGACGTGGCAACATCAAGTTTAATCTAGCCTGCCCTAATCTCAACGCCATGCCTCCATATCTCAACCCTAACAATATCTTATCATTGTTTCTTGAGGCGGAGTAGAGAAGAACCTCATGGCGGCGGTTCTCCTGATCAGGTGCAGCTTGAGAGAGACGTTGATTCTGAACATGTAGCGCCTTAGTGTTGCATGGCAGGAGTTCGATAAATTTTGGGTTAAGTTTAAATTTTTTATTTTTTTATGATTAATGCCATAATCCGCCCTCCTAGACCGCCATACATTTGTTGTACAAGAAGGAAAAGAATTACCGTAGTGTATACCTATTTGCTGCTTTCTTTGACATTACATGCCAAGCGTTTATTTTATTTTTTTTATCTTTATTTTTCTATACTTTTCCAGGTCACAACCCAAGTCTTAATGTTAGGCGCTTAAGTTTCTCCCTGCGTAGGAATGAAGGCAGCGGCATCAACTCCATTGGCCTGCTTTGCTGAAGCCAATCTGGAAGAGATTTGGAACGCGGAATGGTGCAACAACAAACTATGGCTAGAGATAAGTGTGGGTTTCCATTTGTGCAAGGATCTACTACTTTATTTGACTGTCGACATTTGAGCCTCCCCGCAGGTCGCTGCCCTCTCGGTAGAGCACCATGTCAAGCCTTTGTAGCAGATTTTGGGTCTTCAATAAAACATACAGTATATGCACTGTTAATTATTGAAATTTGTTCACTATTATATTTTTATTATCATTTCTTTTTAAATCCCTTTTTTTTTTATACTTTTTTAGGCAACCATTTTCATAAACACTCCCCCTACTTATGTCTCCATTTGCGTTAATTATACTCTAATGGGTGCTTAGAGGTAGCTTTCATGCAGAAACAAAATTGAAGAATTACTAAGCATACATATGGATTGGCTTACAGGATAAGACAAGATTTCCTCACAAACCATTTGTTCTTGAAACATCTTGAATGGAAAAAAATACTACCCTATCTCCATGGTTTCATTCCTAAAATTATTGATTCTAAGCAAAAGGAAGATTGGATGTACAAAATAGGAGAAAACTACTTAAGCTAATTAACATGACATGTGATGAGATTAGCATTGATTTCTTTGAAATGGATTGTCTCATGGCTATCAAGATAAACATTTGGGAAGAATACAAAGATCCTAGAATGACCCACTAATCCTAGATAATGCATACTTGGACCTATAAGAGGGTTAAGTGGAATTTCTCAAACAAATCAAAATTCTTCAATAGGGGTAGCAATCCAAAAGACCCAAAACAAGAAATGATCAAACCCACTTACCAAATGAGATAGAATACACTCTATGCTATGAAATCCACACAAAATGTTAGCACAAATCAATCTAAACAAATGAATTCATGAGCATAAACACAAACCTTGCATCCCATTTGAAGGAGAAGATTGTTGACGGGTGTTGGATTGCTCAACATAGCTTCCAATTGTTCTTGCAAAAGCTCAATTGATGGATGACCTAGATGATAGATGAAAATATGAAATGATGAATGGTCTCAAATGCTCTCAACTCACAAATGGCATGATCTCATTATGTAAATTCTAGGTGATGAAAATGGAGGAACGAGGGTGATATTATAGATTTCATGATTTGGATCAAGGGTTTGGATTGAATCTCAATGCCCACAAAGAAGGGTTAAGATTACAACTTAACACCCACAAAGGAGAGAGAATCAAGGAAGATCAAAGGATGAGATTAGTTACAACTCAAAATATCTTCTCATTTGTAGGAAATTGGTTGAGATATTTCAAGATGAAGGGTGGAGATTTGATCTCAAAATGGAGGGTTAGAAATGCTTGAGACAAGAAAAAGTCAAAGATATTTTTGAAAAGGGATATTCCTTGGGAATATACTTTGTGGAGGGAAATTAAGATAATTAAATAATTAAAAAATATTTAACTATGGAGGATAAAAATATGCTCTTTTTGAAAAAGAATATTGCATTAAATATGATGAAAGATTAAGGATGGGATAATTAAATAATTAAAATTATTTAATTATGGGAGATTAGAAGAAAAGTTAGATTAACCTAATCAAATAATTAAAAAATATTCAATTAGGAGGATGAAGGGAATAATTAGTGATCAAATGATGAATTAATTAAATAATTCAAGATTATTTAATTAATAGAGGAAATTAGGGTTAAATGATGAAAATGATGTTAAAATAAAAATTCAGGATGTGTGATATGCGTTAGGAATTTTTACATGTCTACAAGACCATGTATTACAACCATATATATTTTCTTAATTCTTCTACATAAAATTATAAGGATTATTCTCCTCATGCACTCACTACTTCAATGAAGATTGTGGTTTTATGTATGTCTCATTAGATTCTCTTGAACAACTTAATATTTATTTTCTTAATTATTAGGATGTCTATCTATTATACATATACTACTTGTTTGTAGAATCTCACCTTGACAATCTTGATGACACACTTGAGGACATCTATCTTGTTATGTATACCATTCTGTTTAAGGATAGCTATATTAGTTGGATGCATATGATTTGTAAATTTCCATTAGGTAACATTGATAACATGATGCATATATGCTTTGTAAGTCACCCTTAGTTAGTTGCTCACAGTGCTCCTAGAGAAATAAATTATCTACTTCAATACTAGGGAAAAATCATCTTGAAGATGCATTAATTAGCTCATTAATAAAATGTGAGTGATTGTAGGCCAATTTTTGAAAGTGAATATTCTCTCCTTCACTTTGAGCTCAACTAGATCTAGGATGGATTTCATTAGAATAAGGCATATACCTTATCCCACGAGTTGGGGAGTTTGTCACAGTTGTATCCTACATGTAGCTTAACAAGGGTTTCACCTTCTTTGAAAAATATGTGCATATTCTCCATGTCTTGCACCTTCATAAGCTTCTTCAATTTCGACCCATTACAAAAAAATATTGTCGCTTGTGCTATCACCTCCTTTTTAAATTCAAAGGATATCCCTCCCATATTGGCATGTTATTTGTTCCAAGCGTTGGAAAACTTGATTGAAAGATTTTTGTCATGCTCACTTAAACACTCAATAAGTGACACTAACTTGCTTTCCACATAGATATGCTAGAGTAGAGCATCCTTCTAGAATTATTCATAGGAGCTTGGCTCTATTCTCACATGTTCTCCACCCATGGTTTGTTGAAGGTAAAGCTGGTGACCTGACTAAGATTACCACTATACTGATTTAGGCAATAGAAGCAGAAGGGTCTTCTAAAAGTGATGTGGGATTTTCCATCAAATAACTTCAAAGTATCCAAGAAAAGTGAAGGATGGAGCATTAAGTGACAAATCATTCCTAAGATAGGAGTATTTCTTGGGTATATATGATCTATCAGGATTTTTGTTAGATTCGTCCTTTTGACATCATTTTTAGGTTGGATTATAGACACCCTTGTACCAATGATCCTATTCCTTTGCTCAAAATTATTGTAGCATGTTTTTGGATTAATGTAGGCCATCTTGGGTGGCAGAATTTCAATCATGGGACAATGCTCAATTTTTGAGTTTCTAACCATGATTAACTACCTCGTGACTTTGGCTTCCACTTTTTTATTATGAAAATTTAATCTTATTAGCATCCTAACATACATATTGATAATTAGGAACCAAAGGAAATTATGATTAATATTAGTTGTACTCAAGGCCCACTTGGTCATACTCTCATCCTTATTCCAAGCCCTCAAAATCCAACCCCTCATGATTCTACCAAAATGGGGAACTTTAGGAAGGGGGTTTGTAACAAGAATATATAAGAGTTTAAACACAACCATTATGATTTTATTATAAGTTCTCCATGTTTTGAATTCTATTATAATGTTCTTTAATGATTAAACTTCTAATATTTGTTGGGATACATAAGTTGTCCCTCCAACATATAGTGGATTCCAAAGCAATTATCATGTTTTACATAGCATCAACCACATGATTTACTTCTAAATATAGATATGATATGTATTGAATTTGTCAAATATCATTAGGAGGTTCTAGATATCATTTATAATGTTAGATATAGTCCATCCAACCATCCCTTTACCTTTTACCACATCAATAATTTTTTTTAAATAACCTTCAACCTATAGTCTCTTTATCCCTAAAGACAAAGCAATCTTGATTCCCCCTAACATTTCCATTCCTTCAACCACATTAGAAGACTGCTTCCCTGGATCCCCAACAAATCTAGCAATAAATTTTTTATTAGGATTTCTGAGAATACCACCACCACTAGCCAGCCACAAGTTTCCTTTGGAAGCCCCATCAAAGTTGAGTTTCGACCACCCCAAAGGTGGTGGTTTCCATTTTGTATTATTTCTAGCTAGAATTTTTGTGTTGTTGAAGGATTTAGGGTCCAACTATAAACCCCATCTATGAGCAATATTAGAGTCAAATTTAGTAGTAGGACTGTTAGGGATTTTCTAATTGCATAGTGAGATATTCCCAACTAATAGCCTGGAGAAATAACCAAAGGCCTCCTTGGCACTCTTTTCTTTATTACAAAATATCCTACTATTCCCTTCCTTCCAAATGCCCCAACAAATGCTGGGGGAAACCTATCTCCAAAGCTCCATAACAAGAGGATGAGTATAAGGACAAATCCATTTTTTTCCAGGCTTTTAATATTATCATGAACGTTGACCACCAGACTCCAAGATGTTGTAGGGCATAGCCCTAGAATTCTTTAGATAAGGCACAGTGTAATTGATTCCTCTTCCTTTTTACACAAAGGACATTGGTCAAGGATCTGGAAGCCTCTCTTCCTTAAGTTGTCTTGGGTTAGGATTCTGTTGTGAGTAGTAGTCCACCAAAATAAGTTGATCTTGGTAATTAGGTGGCGATTTCGTATTAGTTTCCATAGCCCTCCATAGTTTTCATAGGATGACAACAAACTATAAGCAGACTTGGCAGTGAATTTGTCTTTTATCTCTTTAGCCCAAAGGAACCTATCCTCATTTTGAAACATAGGGATGGTGATCCCACAAAGCTAGTTTACAATTTCTAGGAGATTCTATTTTTGCTAAAATCACATATTTTTAGAAAATATAATGATTTAAGCCTCTAAAAGTTTCATTTAAAGCATTCCAATTGAAGAGGGTTTGATCAAACTACCTTAGATCAAATCCCTTTGGATAGAACCCCACTATTTTTAAACCATACCTATAATGAAGTCTCCTTTACACCTATCAAAATCTTGATAAAAACAACTTTTGATTTACCTTTTGGGGATCAAAAAATTCATTTAAAATTTATTTTTTGTAAGTATGTCTTATTATAAGCTTCCAAAAAAGTATTTTAAATAAATTTAATTTTATTATTATATTTATTTTTTATTTCTTGTGAATGTAGGTTTTTCACTAATGTGGAAAAAGAATTATCAAAAAAAAATTGAAAAAATACAGATATTGAAGTCCTTAATCAACAAAAATAAATAAATTGAATTTTGATACATACAAAAAAAGTTACGGGTTATACGGTCACATTATGTCTGAATTGTAGTTGGTTTGACTTTGAAACTTGATTAAAGAAAAAATATTCAATAAAAAACTATCTAACCAAGTGGAAGCACTAGATATCGAATTACAAATCTAAATTGAAAGAATTAGAATTTTATCCTTCAAGGAAAAAAATTATGTGTTATACGGTGAGCGTCACTTTTTAAAATGTTGTTTTATGAAAAAAACTAGTTTTCGAGGGAGATGGAAAAAGAAGTGCATTTTGATTCCAAATTTTTTAATTTTTTTTTTAGAATATATAATTTTTTTTTCACGAAACTCTAGTTTTCATCATCTTCAAATTCCTCATGGTTTAGCCGCTATAGGTGCCGAAGTGAAGATTTAGTTAAAAAATTATTTTAGTGTCAGTTGGCCAAAATTGTAAACCACTATTGTGGGATCTCATTCTTGTTAAGGATACAACTTTATGGAGGGTTTTAGCTTTTTCTCTTAGCTCCTGTATTATAACATCAAATCTCAATATGTTTCCATTTCTATGATCTAGATTGTCCATTGAGGTAGTTAGCTACTCTCCTTCCAAAGAAATTTATTGTAAGTCCCTAAAGGTCCTTGAACACGATTTAATTTAGGGGTTGATTCATGGTCCATGAGTCTTCCCAAAATTTAATCTTGGATCCATTCCCCAGTTTCCATCTTATACCTCCCTATAGCAAGTGCTTTGTTTTGAGGATATTGTTCTAGATTAAAGACCCATGAGGGTGTTTAGTAATGAAAATTCTCTTGATAAATTGAATGTTATTTAAATATTTTTCTTTCATGATAGCACACCAATCCTTTTGATTTTGCAGGAGGTTCTAGCCAATCTTAGCTAATAGAGATTTATTGGTAGATTGTATATTCCAAATTCCAAAAACTCCATAGGATTTAGGAAGGAAAACAATGTCCTAGTTGAGCAGATCCATCTTTTTATTGTCCTCCATGCTAGACCAGAGGAAGTTCCTTTGTATTGTCTCAAATTTTTTAGCAATGTATCTAGGAATTTCGAATAAAGAAAGGAAATATATAGGTATACCTTGAAGAGTAGTAGCAAGAAGTTGTCGTTTTCCTGCATGGCTTATTAGTCTACCTTTCCATCCAACATTTTTTTTCTACATCCTTTCTAACATAGAATTCTAGAAATAAAGGGTAACCTATTTGGCAGTTAAAGGAAGACCCATATATATAGCAGGAAGGGGAGCATTGCCACAACCTAGTATAGTAGTCACTTTTTCTTATGGTACTTGAGTGGTATTAAAGAAGTAAATATTGCATTTCTTGTAGTTAATTATGCATTGGCCAAAGATGGTGGCATAGTTATTAAGGAATATCTTCCATTTCTAATCTTCAACAACTGAATGTTTCTCAAATAAAATTGTGTCATCCAAAAATTGTTGAATTACAGAGGGGTTAAAGGAGGTAGCGGGCTTGATTCCCTTAATAGCACCTTCATGAAGAAGTTTACAAATATTCATGCTCATAATGTATACAACCATTATGAAGAGATAATGGGATAGGGGTCACCTTGTCTAATCCACTTTTCAACATTGAAGAAAATATGGGGCACTCCATTAACAAGGACATAATATTTGACTACACAAATATACATTATTTGATGAGGTTTATAATTGACTTGTTGAAGCCAAACTTTGTTAGACATTTAAGGAGGAACTTCCTTGAAACCTTATCATAGGATTTGGAAATGTCAAGCTTAAAGGCCATACCATTAGTGTTACTTCTATCCATCAAATGCAATATTTCATGTGTGGAGACAACAACATCCAAAATTTGATGACCTAACTTATAAATCCTTTCTGAAAGTGACTAATTATTTTCTCCAAAAGGGGTTCATCCTATTGACTGGAACAATTTGGAGAAGATCGTATAAATGGTGTTACACAAGCTTATGGGCCTATAATCAACCATAGTTACAGGATTAGGAATTTTAGGAATGGGTGCAATGAAGGTGTTATTTAGTTGTTTTAGTAGCTTCTCGGTTTTGAAGAAATCTTTAGCAGCTAGGAACATATCATTCCCCGTAATGTCCCAGAATCTTGGAAGAAAGCTAAGGGGAATCCATCTGAAAAGGGGATTAAAATTCCCCTATAATGAATATTACAGTCCTAACTTCTTCATGGGTAATGAGCCTTAGAGAAGTGCATTATCATTTTTAGTTATAGCAACTGGGGTGCTGCCCAACAACTATTCTTTCAAACCTACTAGAGGGTTAATATTAGATTACATCAATGAGTATTGAAAATACTCTAAGGCTATTCTCCCTATCCATTCATTTGTAGTATAGGTTCTAGCCCCTTGTCATCTATAAGTTTGTTGATAAGATTCATTTTCTTGTGTTTTAGGGTAAAGAGGTGGAAGAAAGTAGAGTTGTATTCACATTTTCTAAGTAGCCATTGGATTTTGGATTTCTATTTCCAAATGATTTATTCTTTCTTTAGTACTTTAGTCTAGTCAAGATGGAATTCCTTCTCCATCTGGTAAGTGACCTCATTCACATCACTGTTATCCATTTTCGCTTGAATATCCTTTAGTTTAGTAGCTACATGTTACACTTAATGTGGAACACACCCCCAAAAGCCCTCGTATTCCATCCTTTCACTTTTTTTTGATATGTTTGAGTTTTTGGCTCACTCTAAACATAACAAAACCTTGAATGAGAATATTCCACTAGCTAGATATACAATCTTTGAATCTAGGGTGAGTGACCCACATGATATTGTACCTAGAGGGAAAATGACTAGAGATGGTAGTATCAATGTAACCCAGAATGAGGGGGTTAGGCCAGATACGGTCCTTATTAGAGCTAGGAGGTTGATATTATTAAAAAATATTGGTTGGGGGAGATCATAAATCTATCATATCTAACCTGTATAAGGTTTTCACCAAATCTCCTATTCATCCATGTGAATAGTTTTACGTTGAGGTCTATATCCATGAGGCCTATGGAGTTCAAAAACTTTTCCAAATCAGCCATACTATCACTATAGTCAGTTAGACCCCCAAGTTTCTCAAAGGGAAAAAGAGGGGAATTGAAATCCCCAAAAAGCATCCAATACGCCTCATTATTACCAAGGATCATCTCGCTTAGTTCAAGCCATAACTTTTTTTGGCATTTCTCATGTTGGGGGTATAAATATTTAGGATATGAACCAAGGAAGACCAACAACAAAGAACCCAATACCTAGACAATGCTCGAAATGGAAAAATAAGGAGCCACTAACCTTGTTTGGCTTCCACATAGTACCTAGGCCACTCGAAGCACCGACAACATCAATGATCACAAGCTGAGCAAAGGGCCAAATATTCTTAGCAATAGGTTAAAAATTGGTGTTAGTCGTCTTGACTTCTTGAATTAGAAGGATTTAAATCTTATTCTCTAAGACAATTTTTTTAGAGCTAATTATTTGTGAGGGCTATTGAGCCCTTTGATATTCCAAGAAATAATCTTCATTTTTCATTCTTCTTGGAGGATTTCTCCAATGTTCTTTGCCTACCAATAACATTCTCCTTTGTTGTTTCTCTTTTCCTTGTCTACCTTTGAGAGGGTCTACCCGCCTTGGTTTCAACTCCTACATCTACATTCTTATCTTACCTTTTTTCTTCTAAGGGGTTTTCCAACCATCAAATTTTAATGGTTTACTATCTGTTTGAATGTATTATACTACCCCTGAAGAGGTAGGTGTACCGACCATTGTTGTATTCTTCAAATTTCCACTTTGTGGTCTGAGAGGGGTCTCCATGAGGGTTTGACTATTGGGGGACCCACATGATATTTACCCTTCTTCCTTATCCTTCAATTCGTAGGGTATGACCTCTTTCATATTATCATTGAAAACACACTCATCTATGGTGCATCTTTTGTCATGATGCTTTCCATGTTCATAGGAGGAGCATAATGTGTCACAACACTTTCCAAACTATTCATAGGAGGAGCAAAGTGTGTTATAGGAGTATTATTTTTTTCTTATGGATTCCCAAATTTAGGAGGGCTTGAGAGGATGTTCAGTATATCTTCTTTGAAGGGTAGCCCTCCAAGGAGTCACCCAGGACCACCATAGGCCCTTTGAGCTTCTAGTTATTCTTTATTGAGGTTTTGCAATTAGAAATTAAGTGACCAGTTTTGGATCATTTTTTATGGAACATAGTTTCATTTTCATAGTAGATTGGTTGAGACCATTTCCCACACTTAGAGTTCAATATGATAAAGTTTGGAAGGGTCTTATTGATATCAATATTCATACAAAAGAGAGTGAATACTAAACTATATTTCTTTTTTGTTATGATGTCAGTCGTAATGAAATACCCTATGGAGTTTCCAATCCATTATCATCCCAAAACTTGAGTGGTAGACGAAGAAATCTTACCCACACAAGAGCTATTTTTTTGAGGTCTACAGGCGGGTCAAACCTTGGTTTCCATCTACAAAGGGATAAATTATGCTTTCCATATAACCAGGGGTGCGAAGAGAGGGTTAGTAGGAGATCATCCTTAGAAGTGAAGTTGAAAAGGAATATTCCACTATCCATGACACTCACATCGACATTTCCCTTTAGAAACCATTTGGCAGTAGTCCCGTGACATACCATATCAATATAGGGAGAGAAGGAAACAAAAATCCTACTAGCACATTGTCCATTAAGGAAAATATTCTTTTAAAAGTGGAGTCTAATAGAGTTATTTTCATTACAAAATCTATCTTAGAGAATATAGGAAAAAAGTTTCCCCCCCAAAGACACCTCAGGTTTCTCCAATGAGAACATTTTTCTAGACCTTGGGGTTTGGAATAGCAGACTTCATGTGCATTGCACCATTCTACTAGGAGTCAATGGAGAGAGGGTCCCCTGAAATTGGCCTAATCCAACATGTGCCAAATTTACTCCCGAAACAATTGGAGATAGGGGAGGGTGGTCGTGAGGGTTCCCATGGCAAGTGGCCAACATGTGAACATGAGATTTGAAATTTGTAGAGTGGGAAACCTATCTCAAGATATATATTGCACATGAGTTCCTTATCATGTTTATACCCTATGATTACATTTTATATTATTTATCATGCTTATATATTTGACATTTCTCTTATGTTTATAAGATGTGTATCTAACATTGATTTATATCATTATCTTAAAATTTTCTTTCATTGGTAGCATTGGGGGTAGCTTGATTTATCTTGTTATATGTACTTTGATGATCTCATCTTGTCTATGTCCTTACATGCTTATAATATTATATTAATTTTTACCATTTTGACATGCTTTTATGGGTTATATTTTTAATTGCAAACTCATAGTGATTCTCATGCTAAACGCATATTTACTAAACCTTACACATTTTCAAAATCCTTTACTTAGTTATAATCCATTTTATTTTTACTTAGTTAAAGAGATTTACCATTTTTTTCTTAGATGAAAACTCTTATCCTTCTCTTTTTTTAAAAAAAATATTTTATTGTTTTTGAAGGTAATTTTTTAAAAAAAAATTGTTAGTTCCTATTTTAAATATGTGATAGATGCCACTCATTGCATGCATTTTTTGTTTTGTTATTTTTTTGATAGATTGGGCACATTATGAGGAGAGTACAAGAATCATTGTCCACATAAATTTTATCCTTTGAGTGTTTGAAAATATCTATTTTCCATGTTCGCTTCTCGTTTTAATTTAACATGCATCCTCATAAAATTTTGCATACACATCAAAGTGGGAAAACCATATAGTGGTGAATATCTCATATCCATGCATTTTTTACTTATTTTTTGGGCCCACTTGAACTAGAGTGTCCGTAATTGAATAGAAAGTCTACAAGAGGATATTCTTATGTAAAAATCAAATCAATAAATTATCTCAATGTGATCCCATCATCACTTATACCTAGCAAGTAGTTTTTGTCTCTAGAGATCTTCCATTTACCACCACATATTAGATTCATAGGTACACAATTAACGTAGGTCATTTTGTAGTTTGTGGATTTTAAGCTTAAACTTTTAAATCTTAAAATTCAAATTTAAATATTTTTAACCTTTTTAATGATAATTGTGGGCTAATCTAGCATAGGTCGATGTGGATTTTTGTATTGTGTTGTGGTATCTAAGGAATTTACATATTCATTTGCAAATCATCTATGAATCATCAAAAAAGAATTTACATAAGAGCATCATAACATAATAATAGAGAATCCTAAGTGCATCATCAACTTGCATCATCATCCTAACCAAACTACATGCTTTCTCATCATCTTTGATCAATGTTCAAAAGCCATTGAATTAATCCATCTAGGGTCTAGACCAAAGCAAAATCAATCCTTGCCTAGCAAGTTCCTAAATGGACCGTGCTTGTATACACCACCCCACTTCACACATATGTACAATGATTTGAGGAAAATTCATTATGGTTGTCTATTGCATGCCAATTATGTGGGTCTAGGCTTAATTCCATATGATAAATAAGTTTCAAGGGCACAAATCTAAATTAGAATTAAACATAGTCAATTTACAAATTATGAGACATTTGTCTAAAGAAAATGCTAATTTTCAATATATTGGTGGATAAATTGCTAACATATTCACTAATATATTATTTACATATAAAATCTAACAAATATTACATTTAATTAATTTTAATTCCATAAATTAATTTCTACATTTATTATTTCAATTCCAACTCTAGAACCATAACATAGACTAATTGCTAAACTATTTATTCTAAATAAATTATAATGAAAACATTTATTTTCATTATAATTATATAACTAAATATTCCACTTTAATAATTCTTACAAATCAATTTATTCTAACACCATAAAATTTTATTATCACAATCATCATATTCAAATCAAAATACTACATCTACACACATAACATAATTAATTAAAAATTATATAATTATAAAATTAAAAATCAAGTTAAAAAGATTTTATATTCACACACATAACCACCATCATATTTTAGTTCTCTAAAATCTTAAATCAAAGAAATTTATTTGATTATTGTCATCCACCATTTCTAGACCGGACATCAAAAGTCATTTCAGCTTAAACAACTAATTTTCATGAATAACTTATATGAGAAGCATAGTTCAATAGACCTAAAATGCTGCAAGCTACTTGGCTGTTTTAGTACTTGGTATTTCACCAATGCACATTCTGAGCACTCATTTCTTAATTCATGAATTGATATTTTTTTCTTAAGAACATTAAACCTGCAACTATTAACCATCTGCTATATATCTCTTAATATAGTTGTATCTAACTAACATTTTTGATAATAATAATAATTAGATTTTTATGCAAGAAAAGTTGCAAAGCATTGACATCAGAGAAATTGACTGGGATATGAAAATGAGTCTCGAGTGCAGAGTCATATGCACAAGCTATAAATTTGAGAAAACAGTGGAGTGTAAATCAATAGTACTGAGCAGATCCTTCCACCAGTGAAAATTTGGGAGTATGTTCACTGTACTCCACAATGGCAGAGGGTTGAAGATGCCCTATGCAGATTTCATGCACAGTAGTGAAGAGAGGAAAGAGTTCTTGCCACCCTCTATGGCTCAGCACCTCATACACCTCCCTAGCAGTCAGCACTCCCTGCAACAGTTAAAATTAACATGTATTTGAGATAGAGTTCTCTGTAAAAGGAATTCTATATCTTATTTTAAGCAGATTCACATTTGAAAACTTTAATGTTACTCAGTGATAATTTAAGAAATCCACCCTTTAAAAAAATATTAATTTTATTGACAAACTTTTTTAAATCACTATAAATTTGTAGAAAATCTTGGCAAATCTTGACTAGAAATAGACAAATGCATTAATTATCATGACGAATCATTTCTTTAAAAAAAATTAATTCCTCTAGAAAAGTAAGGACCTCAAGATGACATGATTGACTAGTTTAAGGTGTAGTGTGTCTATAATTCCTTAATATTTTAAATCAAGCATTGAATATTTTAAATTGGTCCTAAATTATTTTTCACCATCATTTAATATTGTAAATCAAGCATTGAATATTTTAAATTGGTCCTAAATTATTTTTCACCATCATTTAATATTTTAAATCAAGCATTGAATATTTTAAATTGGTCCTAAATTATTTTTCACCATCATTGATTTTATTTATAATCTAACAGTTTAGGTTTTATTTTAGGGTTTTATTTTAGGTCCGGGTATTGACTCTCTATGTAAATATTTTCTCCTGGACAGAATTTAACCCCAACTATTAGATTATAAATTTTCAACAACCCAACTACAATTTTGAGCTTCATGGGTATTGAAGCTCTGTGAGTACATTTTAACCCATGGAATACAACCTTAGCCATTATATTTTAAATAAAATCAATGTTAGTGACTAAAAATTGACATTATGACCCTAAAATAATCAAATATTTATATAATATTATTGGCGAATTAATTTGGGTGAAGTTGATCTAACTGGGTATCGAATATTGTGGTGAATTTTTGAGTTTAAAATTTTAATAAAAAAAAATATTTTGCGATCTAACTAGGACTAAAATAAAATTTTATAAAAATCTGGCGATTATCTTACAACTTGTACTATTAACTAAAATTTGAATCCTAATTCCAACTATTAATCAATTGAGAAATGTGAGCCACTAAAAAAATCATTGAATTTTTAATCTAAGATGCTCATAATTTTAGACTGTTGAACTTTTGGAATTTAAGAAAAATCTTATTTCAACTTAGAATTTTAACATTCAAGGGAAAATGGTATTGCTTACCTGAAGTTTCTGGCCTTGAAGCAATTCTGCTTCCAGCTCATCAAATGATCTGCATATTGTGCATGTAAGAAATAAAGTCCTGATTGAATATATTGATAAAACTTTAGGAATGTAGAGGCTTAGGCAGATACCTTTTTCCTCTGTTCTTTGCAAAAGCTTCTGCAACTCTCCTATTCCTACCTCCAACTGATAAAACCAATCATAACCATTACATTACATTTCTGTGTTGGATCAAGCAAAACCATGAAAATAACCTAAAGATTATAAGGTTTTCCTAGTCCATGAGAATAAAGTAAACTGTATAAAAAATTTCATCACAAGACGATAAATGTTATATGTTCATACGACAAGTTGTGATAAGATCTGCCACTCCACAACTCTCGAAGAAAGTGTTGTCGTGAACTGATGGAAACAACAATTTTGAAAATGCTCGCATTTCTCTCAGCCCAATGCGCATAATTGCTGCCTGTAACCAATATGAACATAGTGAAATGGTGTTCTTGTCATGTTTACTCTATTCAATGTTAATCAAACCTTGACTAGAGAGTTATCCCACGTACTTTTGTGTTGTTACCCATATCCAACCCATCCACAAGACCTGCTCACATGACCATCTTAATTAGAGAGAATTTACTAAACAGAAATGATCCATTAAGAGATTGTTCTACCAGGGAAGAAAGGGAAAAAATAAAAAATAAAAAGTTGCATGAATAAACTTTATAGTATTGGTTACCATGCATTCAGTTTGAAGTCATCATTAATTATCATAGATAAATAAATTAGGTCTATTGTTTATGTCTGTCTTTCGATGTGTTGTAGTCAATATATTGGTTGTTTATGTGTGGGGTTCACTCCCAAACAACAGGTGCATTCTAATCAATGTACTGGTTGTTTAAGCTCAATCTTATAGATATAAAATAAATTAGTAACATAGGTCTATTGTTTCTATCTTTTATAAACAATTGATGCGTTGTAGTCAAAATATCAATTGTTTATGTGTGGGACTCTCTCCCACTGTAAACAACCAGTACATTGTAATCAATGCACTGATCGTTTCAACTCAATCTTATAGACTAAAAATTATTACACAAAATAATCTACTCTGTTGAAAAAAAACAATTAATTACACGAAGAAATTTCATGTCACTAACTCCCATAAAAAAAACTCAGAATGAAACAGTATAATAATAATATTAAAATAGAATTGAGAATCCATGCCCTCCTTGTTTAAAGGAGGCTAGATTATTCAAAGGTGAGAAGATAATGAGGCAGTTATACCTGCTGCTATAGCGACCACATTCTTTAAGGTGCCACAAAGTTCAACTCCCTCCACATCTCTCACCTGCAATCAACAATATGTTGAGCTGTTAACCTGCAATTTCTGTATTAAATGATGTGGTGAGTACTAATCAGCTTACCGATGAGACTAGAAAGTAAGGTGTAGTGAATATTTGAACCCATTTGTCTGCAATCCTCTTATCCTCTCTATATCCTACAGTTGCTTCACTGAACTTTTCCACTGCCACCTGTTTTGGAGAAGACCTCTGGATAAGCATTTTCCACCATCATTAATTCAAAGATATAAAGAGAGAAACTTACCTCATTAGCAATGTTGGCGCCCATGAGAACAGAACAATCGATGCCAAGTTGTTCAGTTATCAGGTTGGATATCATGCAGGGTCCCTCCATTTTAACCTGAGTTCAAGTGCATTTTAACTTAAATCTCCTTGCTTAAAAGAAACAAAGTTCAAAGAGAGTGGGATGCAAATAGGTAAGGAGTGCACCTCCATGCCCTTAATGAGAGAAATAGCTTTGGCATCTGATCTGACTTTTCCATTGAGCCTCTTGCATATCCCTTCCATGAACTGATGAGGTGTCACAAATACAAGCATGGTTGCATCCTTAACTGTCAATCAGCCAACCACTTCGTGAGCATCCCACAAATTGACTATTACATAGTTACTAATTAATCCACAAGTTATAGTAAGTAGTAATTATTTCTATGTCTTTGAAATTGGAGGAATCACTAGTTATTTAGTAGTCGGTGATTGTTTACATTTCATGGCAATTTTTTATACAAGTGATAATTTTTTTTTTTGTGTGGCATTTTTCTTGTAGTTATGGAAAAATTCCCATAGAAACTTTTAAAGAGAAGTGAATAAAAGAAGATAAATATTAGAATTTTTTTTTAAACTCATGTTTGATAAATTATTAAATATATATCTTGGATGAGTCATTAAAGAAGAAAACTTTCTAACATAATTAATGAATTATTTGTATCTAATGTCCTTTTATTGAGACCAGAAAGTGGATGGTACTCAAATTCATCTACTCATGATTAAGGGTTGTGAGTTTCCAAAGAATGGATGTAATATAACAAGTATACATAAACAATGCAAATGTTAAGACAATGGGATATGTTGTTGGCATCTTATAAAGGCTCAAATAAAAGATTTTAAATCTACAAAGAATATAGAGGCAAAAGAAGGCAAGGCCTTAGCTTTATATAAACAAAATAACATTTGATTGTCCAATATAATTCTTGCGATTATATTTTTAATTTGTTTAATGTATATTTTGTTTCTCTGATTTTATATTATAAATTATCTTATATTTTAAAAATTTATGAATATACAAGAATGATACCTTTTCTTAAACTAATCACAACTCTTATTTGAAAAAGAGAATTAAGAATTGCATATGATTTCATGCATGACTTTTGTAGTTGTATAAATAAGTATTATATTAATAATAATTTTAAAGTAAATATGAAAACTAATTTGTATAAGTGTATGTATACATATGAGAATTTAATATTACATATTGTAAATATATAGTATAGAAGCATAAAATTTAAAATCATAGAAATCATCAAGTTAAGACTTTAGATTGCTATTTTAATAATAGCATTAAACTTTAGGAATAATATGCTCAATCTTTATAAATTAGAATAACATAAATCAACAAAAGTAAAATAGTAATATTTAAAAATATATTTAATTTATAATTACAAATTTATTTTATAATCAATTATAAATATTTAAAATTTTATAAAATATAATTAAATAAAATTTAAAAGTGAAGGTGAGGAAGAGGATGAAGAAGATGAAGAAGAAAGAAATTTGAAGGAGGATGAAGGTGAGGAATAGGATGGAGAAGAAACATGGAGGATGAAGGTCTAATCACTGTTTCTTTGAAAAACATAAGGTGAGGTCGAGAAGGGTGTGATAGAATAAAGTGTGAGAAATATTTTCTTAAGTCTGTTAGAACTAGTTGGAGGTTCTGTAGATGAAAGTGAAGGAAATGGAGAGCAAGATGAATGCCAATAATTGCTATGACAAAATGCAAACAATGGAATCAACCCTTCAAAATCTTATTTCTATTATTGAAGGCATTATGATGAAGGTTGTGATGGGGATTGTGTTGGGTCAATCCAAAACCAATAAACAAAGGAAGAAACAAAGAAAGGACAAGGACTCTTAGTTAGTTAAAGTAAACAAGTTCCAATCAAGTAGTTATTTTTGGTTCTGGGGTGTTGTTTCCTTTTCTATTGTTTGTGGTTTCTGTTGTTTGTTTGGTTTTTTTAAGTTTTGTCTTCTTGCAGATCTGCATGCTTAGTTGTTTTTGGGTGGCCTATGTGATTCTTCTCTGGATTTTCTTTATTTTTAAGTTGTTGGATTTTCTTTATCTTTAAGTTGTTGATGTTTTGAACTATGGGATCAGGACCCTTTCCTTGTTTATTTAATGAAAAAATTATTGAGGATCCTTTCTTTGTTTATTTAATGATTTTTTTTTTTTTCAATTTAATTAATAATTTTAATTTTTTATATAAGATATTTTAAAATAAAAACATAAGTAAAATAAAAAAAACCTTGAAAATAATTGGACATACTAGTTTCTTAAATATTAAATTAATAAATGATTTTTTATTGATCAAATGAATCTTTGATGTTAATTGCACTTGGAAGTTTACAGATTGGGCATCTCTATCCTCTTCAATCTTTATAGTTTCTTTGTAATAATTTGGTTAGATTTGTATAGTTTATTTTTCACATTTTATTTTATTTTATTGAGTTCACGACTTCTTTTTGTTCGTAAAAATGATGAATTTGTGATAAACCTCGTTGAATTTTTATTCTTTAAAATTTAATAACAGATGTTGCTGTTTGAAAAATTTGTGTATTTTTTTATAATTACTATATGAAAAAGGCAAACAAGAACAAGAACTATGAAACTCTAGGAATTAATGTATTCAAAGATTGTTATAAGCACTCTTTAACTAAGTGTTTGAAAAATCTTTGTGTAATTTTTTATAATTACTATATGAAAAAGGCAAACAAGAACAAGAACTATGAAACTCTAGGAATTAATGAATTCAAAGATTGTTATAAGCACTCTTTAACTAAGTGATTGAGACAGAAGTATCTGTACATCAAGCAATAAACATGAAAAACATGAATTACCTGCATTCTCAAGATCTGGATCTGCTACCACATTCGAGCCAAGCTTTATATTAGGCAGATACTTCACATTCTCCTGAGTTGGATGCATTAAATCAAACCGAATTATTAGTACAATAAAATCTCAGTGCTCATGTATACATATCAATTTCTACTGAAACTTTAAGAAAAGGCACTGACATTTTTTTGATTGATAAGATGTGTAAGCTTGTTTCCACAAGGCAAAATCTCCTCAAATACCCACATCCGAACTTCATCTGCAAAGAACAAATTACTATGTTAGAAATCTTTTGCTCTCTTTGCCCATTTTTATCATAATCAATAAAAAACATAATTGAAAGAAAAAGTAAAAATACCATGAAATCCATTAAGCTTGATTGTGTTGGAAGCAATGAGTTTTGCAGCTACACTGCCCCAGTTACCACTACCAATAACAGCAACCTTCTCTTTTCTATTGATAGAGAAAGCATTGGAGGTGAAAGATTGAGGAGCTTCAACTTCTTCATGCTGAATCTGCTGATTTTTCTGCTCAGAAGGAATCTCCAGTCCTGGGGCCATACTTGTACTGTGCTATAGAACAGCTTCTTAGTGCTTGCAGGCAAATGGGTGCATCTGAGCATGCATTGACATGGTCAGGATTAGTTTAGTTAAGTAGGAAAGTAATTGGGATTGCAGCCAAGATAGAGGAAATCACAAGAAAGTGGTCGGATGAAACAAAGCATTGTATTATATTAATGGCGAGATCTCCGAGGGGGAGGTTGAAGATGTTTAATTTTCCCTGTTGTCTATTACCTCCTACACCCATTACATCATCTTTCCATTTGCATGGAGGGGATCCATATTGTCATACCTTAGCTGCAAGGGTGTCTAGTTACACAAGATACTACCGCCTTCCCATTTCATATGATCTTTGTGGAGGTCCATGCATATGGTATGGAACCATGGAAGACATCATACAACTTGAATATCAAGACATTGTTGAAATGTATTGTTATACTTTTTCAGTTTGCTTTTTTTTTGTTATATAGATTTCTGATAATTATGAATTTTATTATTTTAATATTTTTGTTTCAGTTAGGATGAGTTTTATTTTTGTAGAATTTTAGTTTATGGATTAGATCATATGTGTGGTTCTAACTTTTCGATTAGGTTGCAATATGGTCTAGTGTATCTTAATTTCAAATTTCATTATCTCTTACATTACATTAAGAAACCGGCTATTGTTTGTTGAGTCTCATACCATAACACCTCAAATTTAGATTTTCAGATTTTGTATTTATCTATCATTAGTATTGATTTAAAAATAAATAGAAAAACATTATTAGATAAGCATAAATAATTTGCACTATAGCATTAGCACTTGTACATTAACATTAACACCCTAGGCATTGGATCATGTGCTCAGTGTGCATTTGATTTTTTATCATCAATAAAGAGGCTAGACTTTTTACAAAAAAAATTAAGACATCTTCTCTTTGCATAGAATAGGTCCCACCCCATTTTTTAGTACATCCCCTTATTCGAAAATAGGTATCAATGATAAGAGCATAGGTCACATTAGAGAAGGAAACAATTTATTTGTGTATTGGATTACACAACAATAAATTATCCCTACATCAAATTGTAGGTGAAACTTATTCTATTATAATTCTTATCTCTATCTAGATTTCATCACAAGATCCACATTGTAGATCCAATATCATTGGATTCCTAATCCTAGTCATCAATCATAGTCAAGCAACAAAATCTTCATCATCAAGAATAGAAAAATTCACAAGGAGCTAAGCACTTCTAATCCTTTTCATATCATATCTACTTGTTTCTTTGTCATCTGTAATAATTTAAGTTTGATTGGTACTTATTGTTTTATCATTCACTTAAAAATTTGCCTAAAATAATTATATGGGGTATTTAGTTTCCCTATATTTTAGTGAACCCATTAAATCCAACACCACATAAGAATTTGGTTCAAGTTATATTGTTCTTCTAACAATGATTAAATTCTCTTAATTATTTTTCGTCCAACATGGAACCCAATCAAACTTTGTTTTTTATCTTTCATTTATTATTGATCATGGATCTTAATGTGTTTTCACAATTTGTTGCACTTGATTCATTTATCCCTGATTATACTATATCCTTTAACTAAAAGAATAGTAGTGCTTATTCTCTTAGTGTATTGTTTCAATCAATATCTTAACCTTTCATCTTTCATAGAACTTGTTAGTAGCCTTTCTTCTACGTTAAAGGATTTCAATTCATTTGTTCTTGAGATTCATGATGATTATATTACTTCTATAGCCATTGATAGTGATTTATCTATGAGTACATCTCCTCCTTTTAATGATCTATATAATGGGGAATTTTAAGATGTTTGATATATTATTTAATATGTCGTATATTTTCTCTCACATGTATGCCTAAGGATGATGAAATTTATTATGAATTATTTAAAATAATTTGGACTTATGACACATAATTTAGAGGGAGTTTTTGTCTATGTAAATTAGAGTAGGATTGTGAATATTTTAACTAATTTGAATGTGCTCCCTAAAATATAGAATACAAATAATTTGGACTTATTTCAAATTACATTTTAAGTATATATACTAGTGATAAGTCCATATTATTTAAAATAGTTCATTCTTATGCAACTCATAATAGACCCATATTTGTTATTGGTGTTTCATAATTCTATGATATAGATAAATCTACATTGATTCTAAAGCACATTTCATTACATAATCAACAATAGATACTATTTAATGTGATTATAAAGAATTTAATTTTCTTTCAAGAGAAGTAAAGTTATTTGTGAATGATATCTATATTATATGTGATTACAAAATACATCAATAAATATATTAATGGAAATGAAGAAATACATTTACATGTCAACTCATTTTTATCTTCATATTATATACACATGCATAATGAATTCTTCAACAAATAAATTTACAAGTACTTCAATATATAGAGAATTACAATGGTTTGGTCCATTTAAAGTTTATCATATTTAATTTTATGTTTCATCGCATGCTTTTATATATTACTTTATTCCTTTATCTAGAATGTGCTTTAATAGATATCAATTTGTGATCATTCATTTTACTCTATGGAGCATTTTATAACTTCTCATTGTATGTACATCTAAAACTGGTCACATTATAATAAGTCTAGTAGTTAATTAAATACAACTTATTCAATTAAATCTCTAATTCAGTCTACATATAAATAAATTTACTTATTTATTTATATTGTTCATTTTTTAATTCTTCTATCATAATTAAATAAGTTGAATTACTTATTTAATTTAATCACTTTTCTAATTCTTCTTAATTAAATTAAATAAGTTTTACAATTTATTTAATTAAATTATCACATTGCTTTATTTTGAATAAAGTAAATATTCTTCTTTTTCCAAAATCATGAAATCATCTTTAAATCTTCTAAAAATCACATTGCTTTATTTTGAATAAAGTAAATATTCTTCTTTTTTCCAAAATCATAAAATCATCTTTAAATCTTCTAAATATTCTTCTTTTTTCCAAAATCATGAAATCATCTTTAAATCTTCTAAAAAGCCATCTCACATTTAATTAAATATTTTAAATATTTAATTAGAAACTTCTTATCCACATTTCACACATAATTAAATATTTTTCAATATTTAATTAGAAGTTTCCAAAAACCACATGTCACATGAAATTAAATAGTTTTATTATTTAATTGATAAATTATCTTCAACTACAAAACCAACTCATAACTAAAGATGACAAATGGCAAGTTGCCTTCATTTTTGAGTGAAAGGTTTTGTGGGAAGGAAACATCTTCCTTCTTTTTCTCTAGCTTCTATCTTTTTCTCCAACTTCTCCATCTCTCACCGTTCATCTTACTAGACTGAATCTTAACCGTTGATCTTTGCCAACTAAGCTTTTGCCTTCAAAAACCCTATAAATACAACCTCTTTGTGAGTTGAAAAGGATCTTAGATTTTGTGAATTTAGTGCTATTACTATAGTTGCATTCTAATCAACATTTAGCAATTTTTTCAGGAATTTTTATTTCAAGTTCAAAGCATCTTAGTTTTCACATCATAGTAAACAGATATGCATTTTGCATAAGCTTGTTCTTCAAAGTTGTCATTCTAACAAGTTGTTGCTTACACCAACTGAGGGCCAGTACTTGCAACGAATCCTTGGAGATAGAGCACAATAAGACACTTTCGAAGGAGTTGCTGTTTTAAGAGTTTGCTTTACTTTTCAATTAGTTTCCTTTGATTTAATGTCTTATTGGTGTGTTGGTTTATATTTCTTTAGTTAGCACACATTTTTGGCGCCCACCGTGGGGCTCTTGCCCCGTTTTTGATATTTTATTGCAGATTTTCTGACAAGTGACAGACTGAAGTTGCGGTTTAGCGCATACGAGACGTGTTTTAGCACATCTGGCACTTCTTTTAGCACATACAAGGACTGTTTTAGCGCTTTATAGTCAATCTTAAAATGGCCATATCTTGGTCTTTTTCAGAGCTTTTTTTTTTGAAATGGGGTAGAATTTCATAAGCTATCCAGTGCTGTAGGTGTTTATCAACTTTGATAGAGTTAAAATTTTCAAACTCTCACATATTCTCCAGTGCATATGACTTTTGTTCTAGCACATTTGTAATTTGTATAATTTACTCTCTGGATCTGACACGACCACGACCAGTGGTTTTATTGTTGCTTTTGGATTAAAATGAACCAATCCTAGGGTAGCCATTTGGATTAAAATGAACCAATCCTAGGGTAGTCATTCAAATTTAAAATAAACCAATCTTAGGGTAGTCACCAAACAATTGATATATCTTGGATAAAATTCATCCCATGCTTGTTGTGAAGCAATATCTTCACTTAGTGTAGAAAATTGTCATTTGGGATTTAAAACTGAACAAATTGTTTGTTGTGATTGTCGGGTAATAGGCTTATGCTCTCTCCTTAACTGGGTGACCAAAATGCCAGACTTACCTTTTCATTTTATGCATTTTATGTTTTATTACATCCTTTAGAAGGCCTGCTCTTGTGGGAAAAAGTACTCACCCAAGAGGAACGACCTAAGTGGGAACACCTAAAGCCAAGGTTTCCAACCCACTCTAAACAAAAGCGAGTTGTTGATGAAAGTACAACTTGATAGTAGTGTGCAAAGATAACCATCCCCAAAGCCTTTTTTCTAAATGGTTGGGAGGTCTCCTGAGGGAGTATATCATTTGCCACACTGAACGAAAACCCTTACTAAGAACCTAGTGTAGAAGCTAGCCGAGTCAGTTTCCGAACATCCTAATAATCACAGTGCAAGGGGAGGGAAGAATCTGCCCCCAAGATACTCACCATATAACTGCCAAGGACCGTTTGCTCAGGGGATCCAATATCCACTTCTGTCACTTTGAGTACGCGCCTAGAAAAGACAAAAACACGGGCGCCCCTTCGGGGGTGACACGACTGTGTGAGTCAACACAATTCTAAGATGTGGGTTGTTGATTATTATGATGACCTACTTGAGCACTAAGACTGAGTTTGTCTGAAGTGTTTGCTTTGTTCAATACTCATGAAAATCTCAAGAACATACACTCATTGTTTAGATTATAGAACTTTAAGAATAATTATCTTTCTATTGCATGCTTTGTTTTCAAAACATTAATTCAGATAAGATCATCCAGAAAACAAAAAAAGTTGACAAATCAAACCGTGACATTTATGTTAAGGGATTGGAAATCAACAATAGAGCAAAACTTGGAAACATTAGGCTTTTGCAAATTCCTTATTTTCTCAAACTAAGATCAAAACGTTGCAAAGTGCATCATCACATCCATTTCTAATTTCTAGTTTAATTCCCATAACAGGATCATCATCCTTCAATCCAGGGAATCACAAAATAAAAATTAGAAATTCCTTAGTCATATCAATAGAATCCATCATTCTATTTTGATTAAGGTATCCAACAAATTGCACCCTCCCATTTGTGATCAAAGTTAGTAAAAATTTGGTATAAGCATATGCCTGTTGTCACAAGGTCCCAAAAACACAAAGAAGAAGACGAAAGAAGAGATCCACTTTACAACATGGGTGATAGAGAAGAAAATCCTTTTCATAGGTTTTGTACTAGGAATAGTTCAAATGATGAAATAACCGATGAAATGACTCAAGAAGTTGAACAAGATCCACAGTTTCACATAATTTTGGACAAGATCTTAGAGCAAAATAAAGAAGGATACTTTCTTTTATTGGAAAACCAAGGTGCCAAATTTCCCTTTGACTACAATATGGAGAAAATTAAGGAAGATCCTGAAAAGACTGAAACTCCCTTAAATGATCATAGTACTCTTACCCAACAAATAAGAGCACTCCAAAGGAAAATCGAGGAAATACAAGGGGGCACAACTAAGAAGTCCTTTGACAAAAATATGAATGTAACCTCTTCTCCTCCAAAAACAACATCATCCAAATTCAATGTTTTTGAATTTTTGCAAAGGTTAAATGAGAAGCCCAAATCTAAGTCATCAAATAAAATTGACCAATCCTGTCATGTCATACATTTATCTTCATCCCCCATAATTCAAAATGAGCCTCATGATTCTTTCACCCAAGACAATGATTCCATTCAATCACCTTCTTCTATCATATCCTCTACATCCAATGATTCATTTAAATATATACATCCCGATCAAAACATTCTTTCCACTCCATCCCATGATACCAAAATTCTACAAACCCTTCCTATCTTTGATCAAGATCCCATCTCTCAAGAACCATATGATGATCCCCTCCTTTCATTATTCACCCATGATAATCCTCTTCCATCTCAAGAATAAAATGTTCTTCCAAGTTCTCTGTCCACCCTATTCAATGAATCCATACTCTCTTATGATTCCATCACATCCCAGGAGTAGAACAATTCTTCCATCCTATCCAAATATTTCCTTCCCTCTGACGATCAATCTACTCCATCTCCTTCATCTAACGATTCTTTTCCTAGTCAAGATCAAAGTATCCCATCATCCTCATGTCAAGAGCCTCTCACACCTCTTCAAGCTATCCATGAACCCCACACCTATAAATTGGGATCCTCCACCTTTATCCACTCCAGTTTACTTCCAACACCTATCCTTTCATCCATATCATATCCTCCTCAAAATGGACTCACATCTTGTTTCACAAACAATGCATATCCCATGGGTAAACGAATGTGTGAAATTATGAATTACAAAGGCAAAGGCTTAGGCCTTCATGAGAAAGGTATCCTAGAACCCCTTTCTATCCAAGCACATCCATATCCTCATGCTCAACCTAGGTATCCTAGTCCATCAAACTCTCCATCCATCCTAGGTCCTTATCCTAGTCCATCAAACTCTCCATCCATCCTAGGTCCTTATCCTAGTCCATCAAACACTCCATCTGTTCTAGGTCCTTATCCTAGTTCATCAAACCTTCCATTTATCCTTGGTCCTTATCATCCCAACCCTAGCTCATCAACCCTTCCATCCATATTAGGGTCCCACATTTCTCCATTTCCTATTCTTCAAGAACAACAAAGGCACACATCCTTAATCAACTTTCAAAATTCTTCCTACATTAACTCATCCATCATACCTCCATATCAGTCATCTCAATACACTCCTCCCATTTCTTTTGGAAGCAATTTGGGTGCCAAATGTCAAAATATTCAATATAAAAATCCACATGTATCAAAGGATCAACATGTCTCCTCGAAGAGTCATGCAAAAATAAAAGAAAATTTGATCCAAAAATCAAAAGAAAATTTCAAAAGGCCACAAGGCCCATCAAAGCAAAAGAAAAATTCAAAAGGCCACAAAGGCCCATCAATTCAAAAGAAAAATTTCAAAGACCGCAAATGTCCATAAATCAAAGAGAAAAATCTCAAAGACCACAAACCACAAAGGCCCATAAAGCAAATACCAAAACCAAAAGTCACATGGATTCCTAAAAGTATCATAGAAGCAATAAAATCAAAATTGGCATCCAAATTTGCTAATTTGAAAGCTTCTCCCCATCTCCCATCTAAAAACATATCACCTTCCAAATCCACTTTTCCTCCATCACTCCATCACCCTTCAAGGTGTGTGCCAATGTTAATCTTGTCATCCTTTTCCATCTATCCATCACCAATCTTTCCAACCTCCTATCCATTATCCAATATCCAATCCCCATTCTCCTCCTTTAATTGAAAGCTTTGAATAAGGCCTTAGCTTCTACTATCATGCCAACATTTATAAGTCTAATTCCCATTTCCATGGTCTATTAGAGCACATATTCGAGGGATATTAGTCATGAAACTTGATGCTTAAACCCTTCCTCCATCCTCCTATCATGAAAATATTATCTTTCATATCCATCTCCCTATCCATATACTATCTTCCATTTTTCTCTTATCATTCATGGTCATTATCCTCATTTTCACCTTTGATCTTGACAAGGTTAAGGATCTTCTTGAAAATTATGCATCTTATCCTATTCACTTCATCCAAATCTTCCATACCATATCCTTCATCATGTATCTTCTCTTATATTGTGGGGCATATTGTTTCTTCAATTGATCATCCCATTCCATTTTAAATGTCCTTGAAAAATAAAAATAAAATCAAAACAACATCAAAATCCAAAAAAATCAGAAAACATCAAAATCCAAAAAAATCAGAAAACATCAAAATCCAAAAAAACAAAAAAAACATCAAAATCCAAAAAAATCAGAAAACATCAAAATCCAATAAAATCAAAATATTTCCAAAATCCAAAAAAAATTCAATAAATCGTATGCTTTCATCAGTAAAATGGTCATGTCTCATCCTAGACTGGGGGAAAAATCCTGAACTCACTGGGGGCAACTTGTTTTGAGCTTAAATCAACATACAAGCAACATCATGACAACCTAGTGAAAACATCAATCATCCTAAACATCAAGTTGAACATCAATCGCAATCAATCAAACAACCGACCATCCAAATCAATATCAACAACAAAACAAATCAACTCTCATTGGATGATCTCTTCTGAATCATGGTTTGATCACTTTAACACTTATGTTCAATTGTTTTATCTTGATTGTTGTTATCATTTCTCTGGAGTACCTCGATGATGTCTGGAACTAGAGGGGCTAGGAAGGAGAATGATATTTTCTTTGTCTTCTCTGTGTGACTTAATCAATATTAATATACAAATTGTCATGGGACATGCTCTACAAAGTATTAGTGATGACATTTCAAATTTGCATAGGAAAATGATTAATTCTTGTTTGTTTACGCAAGTGATGCTCAGGTCATCTCGGTCTCATTATACCTAGATGCTTGTGCTATCTTGCACTATCAAATCTCAACAGAAGTTGTATGGAATGTACTCAGGTCATCATGGTCTACATTATACCATCGATGCTTGTACTAACTTTCAACATATCAAAACGCTCAATGATGATAAATAAGCATAAATTTGGCTCACAGAATGACAACGATGTATAGTTCATTTTGCATAAGTTAAAATCTTCATGGTTAATATGGATGGAATCCATATTAGTTTGTGCATGAGCATTATCATATCCATCACATCTCATCTGCATTATCTTAATCAATCCATCCAATCATTTCTTCCAATCTCATCTCAATCAATTCATCCAATCCTTTCTTCCAATCTCATCTAATCAATCCATTCAATCTAGCACAAATCATTTAATCATACCTTTGATCTTGTTCCTAGCCTTACTGCAAGCCTTGATCATTATCAAAATCATCGGGATGTATCCTTCCCTGTCCTTGTGTTTTTTCGAGATGTATCCTTCCCTCATCAACAACACTCTCATCATCATCATCATCATTGGGATGTATCCTTCCTTATCCTTGTGTTGTTTCAAGATGTATCCTTCCCTCATCAACAACACTCTCATCATCATCATCATCATCATCATCATCATCATCATCATCATCATCGGGATGTATCCTTCCCTATCCTTGTGTTATTTTGGGATGTATCCTTCCCTTATCAACAACACTCTCATCATCATCATCATTGGGATGTATCCTTCCCTCATCAACAACACTATCATCATCACCATCAATCAATCTTGGCTTGTAGTTTGACTGGGGAAACATCATATTTATTTTTGAATCCATTTGTGCTTTCTTTCTTCTCATTTTATCTTCCCAATCTCCTATTGCTTATCATTCTCTCTTGTCCATCATTTTGCATCATCTTCCTCATCTCGCCTTTCATTTAATCGATCCATCATCTATCAACCTATCATTGATCCTCACCTATCATGAGGTCAATCATTATCATCCTATCATCATTGACTCTCACCTATCATTAGATCAATTATCAAAATCATCATCATCATCATCATTTCATATCAATCTTTCAATAGCGGTTTTTATCAAATCAACTTTATCGGCCAATGAATCAGACAGTCAATCACTGCACATTTTCAAAATCATCAAAAAATTCCAAAAAAAAAAGAAAAATCTGAAAAATACAAAATTTTATCTGATTCATCGCCCGAGGGGGCATGCAGGCGTCAGTTTTCCAAAATTCACATATGGGGAAAACTTTTTAATTCTTTGAAGCAATGTACATAAAACACATCACTTCAAAGAGGGGCAAAATGTATACATCTAAAAATGGTCACATTATAATAAGTATGGTAATTAATTAAATACAACTTAAATTCAATTAAATCTCTAATTCAATCTACATATAAATAAATTTACTTATTTATTTATATTGTTCATTTTCTAATTCTTCTATCTTAATTAAATAAGTTGAATTACTTATTTACTTTAATCACTTTTCTAATTCTTCTTAATTAAATTAAATAAGTTTTACAATTTATTTAATTTAATTATCACATTGATTTATTTTGAATAAAGTAAATATTCTTCTTTTTCCAAAATCATGAAATCATCTTTAAATCTTCTAAAAATCACATTGCTTTATTTTGAATAAAGTAAATATTCTTCTTTTTTCCAAAATCATAAAATCATCTTTAAATCTTCTAAATATTCTTCTTTTTTCCAAAATCATGAAATCATCTTTAAATCTTCTAAAAAGCCATCTCACATTTAATTAAATATTTTAAATATTTAATTAGAAACTTCTTATCCACATTTCACACATAATTAAATATTTTTCAATATTTAATTAGAAGTTTCCAAAAACCACATGTCACATGAAATTAAATAGTTTTATTATTTAATTGATAAATTATCTTCAACTACAAAACCAACTCATAACTAAAGATGACAAATGGCAAGTCGCCTTCATTTTTGAGTGAAAGGTTTTGTGGGAAGGAAACATCTTCCTTCTTTTTCTCTAGCTTCCATCTCTCTCTCCAACTTCTCCATCTCTCACCATTCATCTTACTAGACTGAATCTCAACAGTTGATCTTTGCCAACTAAGCTTTTGCCTTCAAAAACCCTATAAATACAACCTCTTTGTGAGTTGAAAAGGATCTTAGATTTTGTGAATTTAGTGCTATTACTATAGTTGCATTCCAATCAGCATTTAGCAATTTTTTCAGGAATTTTTATTTCAAGTTCAAAGCATCTTAGTTTTCACATCATAGCTTAAATCATTTAGTAAACAGACATGCATTTTGCATAAGCTCATTCTTCAAAGTTGTCATTCTAAGAAGCTGCTGCTTACACCAACTGAGGGCCAGTACTTGCAACGAATCCTTGGAGATAGAGAACAATAAGATGCTTTCGAATGAGCTATTGTTTTAAGAGTTTGCTTTACTTTTCAATTAGTTTCCTTTGATTTAATGTCTTATTGGTGTGTTGGTTTATATTTCTTTAGTTAGCACACACTCATGATATATTATCTTTTATATTTCATAATGATCCATTTAATATGTACATGATTAACATGTTCCAGTCACCCTCAAAATATAGACCACACCAAATTTTCATCAACTCAAATATAATCCAATAAAATTATAGGAAAATTCCATTGCTATGAAATGATCACCGCTAAAATATAGACAAAAAAAAAATCATTCATAATAAATATTAATTAACTTACATGAATCTCATAAAAACATAATAAAAAACTCAAATATTTACCTTTTTGGAGCTCGAACGGGTAGTAGAGTTGGCTTGGGCAGTGGGTTTTCTCCCCATTGATCTTGGGTTCGACTCCGCTCCCGAGTTTAAGAGGTGGGACTTCTTGTGGGCGGGGGATCTCACCCGCAGGGGACTAGTCTCACCCTAGCTCACCTCAGGTACTCAAGATAAAGGCTGTTGGGCCGCTGGACTGGGTTGTGGAGACACCCCTGTAGTATCCAAAAAATAAAAATAAAAAACTCAAATACTATCTAATCAAATTCTTAAGAAAATTTCATTGGTTACATGGGAAACTATTTTTAGTGCTATGTGCAAAAAATAGTATGGAATCTACATACAAAACCTCGCTTAAAATGGGCTAGAATTATACAAAATAAATGCTTGGATTTCGTAGAAACTTGACGATGTCTAATCCTCTGAAAGGTTCTAGCTTATGGAATTTCCTGTTGATGAGTAGAAACATCATCTCCAAACCCATAAAATGGGATATCTAAGATGGGAAATCAACCAAATTCTAAGAGGAATCATGGAATGGACATACAATATTAAAAATCAATCAAGAGATTTATGAGGTAAGACAACACAAATGAATTTTGTGGCTCCAAGGCCATTAATTACATGACCCCTTGCTTTCAGAATAAAATTAAAGAATGGACATGGACGGATGCCAAAGATCTTGGGTTTTTCAAAAGGTATACAAAGATATCCCTTGGTGTTATGTAAAACTAAAAACCCCTCTTTACCAAAGTAATGTACATAATTAAATTGAACTAATCCAAGTCTAGGGAATACAAAATCAAACTAGGTCACACGGTAGAAGATCTAAAGCTAATGGATGTGTATTGGCTAGCACATTTGTGTTGGCATAGGTTTTTCATGGTAAACATGGGTTCCTTTGCATGGGTTGCATTATAAAATAAAATATGGACTATAGTTAGATTCAAGAAAAAAGGGTTTATAAGATCCCTCTAAATGTGTATTGTCTGAAAAAGAAGAATAAAATGTAAAACATTTGTTGTTTGGATGTATCTTTATTAAAAAATATTGGTAATGAAGTTTTGCGATTCCAAATGACATATACATGAATTGTTCATAATTTGACCACTACTACAAAAGAATCAAACCTTATCATACTTATGGATATTAAGCCCCTCAATGGCAATATGAGAATTATGGATGGAAAGAAACCATAGGACCCTCCAAGAATCTATAAGTCCTTTCAAACCCTTTCTTAGAAATCCCAAAAATTCTATCGTTGAGGTGACAAACAATAGAGTAGCATCCCAATCAACCAAAATAAAGAATTCTCATCTTGGTATTGTGAATTAACTCATAGGTGGAAGGGTGCCAAAGTGCCCATATTTACATGGATGGTAAAATTAGTTCTATAAGAAAACCAAGAAAATAGAAAATTCCAACCTTCTCCAAATGGATGGACCAAAATGATCTTTGATGGTGAAGCAAGAGAAAACTGTAGACTAGGAACTTTAGTCCAAAAATGATGCAGGGGCTTTTGGGAGTCATAAATTTTGAATTGGAAGTCCATTTGGGCTCAAATTTTATGGGAAGATGTGTTATGAGGAGGTGTTTGGATTTTCAATTGCACTTAGTTTGGTTGGTGGCCAAATTGGCACTTTTTTAGGGCCAAAATCTTTCACCTGGGCCCTCAAAATCAACTTTTACTATTTTTTTTTTCAAGTTGTTTTTTTTAATAATTTGGAACTCATGTTGCCAATTTGAATTGTAAGTTGACATTAAGTGTCACTATAGTGGTAGGAATATATTGCAAAAATATGAGCTCAAAGGGATAAGCATGCAAAATTACCAAAATGGCAAATTATGATAATTGTCAAAAATTGCCAAAAATGGTAATTTTTGAGTTTTCTTTTTCAGTTTTTTAGATATAAGGGTGTTTTATTTTATTGTAGAGACAAAGAGGAATAATACAACAGTTTGGATTTGAAGCAACTTTCTCTGTGTACTAGTTTTATTTTGGCAATAATGGAAAGATAGTGTTAATGGTTTGTTTAGTTGCATCAAAAATAAAAAGGAAATTTGATTAATATTATTACAAAGAAACTAATGGAAGGAATAAATTATGAAGGTGAGGCAAAAGTATTGGTCTTGGGGCTTCAAAATTTCCATCAATTTAGAATAATAATTTTGAGATCAAAGGAGACACAATGGTCATTATCAATTCAATTTAAAAATGTAGATACAAAAATTAGAAGATAAAAAATATACTTCATTAATTATGACCATTAATGTATTCACTAGATTCCTCCATCAAGCATGTGTATAAAGAAGCAAACAACTCAATTTATTATCTAAAAAATAGTTGTATTGACATAGGCGAGAAATGTATAATAAGCACCAATGTCAATACATGGAAATAATTGTATTCATATACCAACCCTTAAGAGAGAATATTGGCCTTTTCCACATGAATAAAATGTAGTTACACAACCAATAATTGAATCATACTTAAATCACAATATGCATAGGGATTGAGGATGGTATATCTCTCCCAAACATGCCAATTTCATTTCATTACTAAGGAAAAACTATATGATATAATTATCATTATTGTGAGATGGAAAGGATTTTGTATTCAATATAGTTTACAAAATTGATAAAAAAATTCCAAGTGCTGGAAGGAGCTACCTCTTTGCAATCTTATTTTTGGTACGTTTCCTGTCACCCCGACATGATTAAATGTCTTTAAGAGCTTGTGGAAAGCCTGGGAACTATGCAAAGATGCTATCCTATCTAAATACCCAATTGAAAAATAATTGAATAATAACTACCTTAGTAGATCTATTTGGTGGAACATCTATCATAATGATAAGCCGCTGGCATTACTTCAAGGGTGCTCGGCAAAAGAGCAGAATAAGAAAGGAATATCTACTTCAAGAACATTATTAAAAATATCTGTCTAATAAATTGGAAGAACCTTAAATAGGAATTTAACCTCCCTCAAACCCAAAAAAGAACCTATGAAAGATTAAAAAACCATAATATTAACTTTGATAAGCTTCAGATGGACAAGACTAATAACAACCAAGGGTTAAACTGGCTGGAAGGAAAAGAAATAAATGCTCTTTAAATGAAAATGATATTTACAAACTTGTTGCGAAACCCCCTAATCTAAATGAGTTGCTTAATAAAAACTGGAAACTAAACCTAGACTAGAAGCAGTGGTATAAAGTTTTTATAGGTATTTGGAACAACACTTTGGAACCTAAAAAAGTTGGGTTCAAATGGATGTTGCTGCTACAAAATTTACCAAGTTTTGATCCAAAAGGTAATCCTAAAGTGTGTGATATCTACAAGAAAACTTAGTCTATCTCTCACTTGTTCTTTGACTATTTTTATGCTAAAGAAATATGGAATTTGTTTCAAATTGATCTATTGGTATGGGGAGATAAAAAAGACAAAAAGAAAAGGGAAATAATATTGGGAAGAGTAAATGGGTTAGGGAAAGCAACAATTATCTTTTGGTTAATCTTAACTTCTGAAATTCTTTGGCTTTTATGGAAATCTAGAAATGTAAAAAAATATCAAGGCACTAAGAGGGCACTTACTGAGTCTAGTAGAAGACTCATAATTCACAATGTTTATATGCAGGTTTCCATACCCCGGAGGTCTCTAAAGAAAAAATCTAGAATTTAATGAAGAATGAGAAAGTGGGAATACATAAAGAGGAGTTGATACAAGCGAACCTATGGCTTTTCTACAAACCAGGCATGAGATATTTCATGAAGGAAGACATATCTGCAACCAAAAAGATTGATGAAATGAGTACTGAGAAAAAAACAGGATGATATAACTTATGTAAAACTCTTTTTTTGTAAAATTCGAATTTGCTATATAGCATAAAAGACAAGACTAAGTTGCCTTGCATGACACACTTCTTAGAATATGAAAGATGCTTATAGACCTATTCTGATAGTCACTATAATTATGTATACTTGATCTATTTGATCAATTCTATAAGCTATATTGAATACAAAAAGAATAATAAAAATTAACTAACATACTTATATACAAGATGATGAGCTTGATTAATAGCTAGTTTTCTCTTATTTATTCTATATCTTTTGAACACTTTAAGTTGTTTATTTCATATACATTCCTAAAATTATATACCTTTTATATCCATTATGCAATCTAAACCAGAATTTGATGAGTGGGAATATGATTATGATATGTTGATATTTGTATGAGTGCACATGAATTTTAGTTTAAATCTATGTTTAATTCATGATTTTTAATATTAGGCATGATTTGGATGAGAACTAACTCATTGTAGCCAGAATAGCAACCCACAACAATTGGAGAACTCAACCCAGAGCCAAAGGATTTTATGCCAATAAGTATGGGAGATTCTAGAATGACTAGGCACATGACAGTTGTAGAAATTGATGAAGGAAATCATTGGAGTGATCAATTGGGAGTCATCAGAGAATTCAATAAAGATGATGGAAGGACAAAGGAGTTTGTGATGAACAAGGAAACTGTCATGACTATTTTTGTAGAGCACGTCTTTGCCATGCCATTAAAGTAGAGTTGCAAACCTAGTTGTCTTTTTTCATTTGTTTCAATTATAGTTTAATTGGAAATAATTCATCTCTCTCTATTATTTTTTATTTTTTATTTTTAGGAAAAAAGTTCGCTTTTGACTGGAGCTATGAATCGGAATACAACCATTCAACAATACCACTCCAATGGGGTTTGAACCTTGGTGGCAAGAACAACAATGCCACCTTTAAACCATCACACCATGCCAATACCGGATCATCTCTCTCTATTATAAAGGAGAGTGGACACTTTCATTTAATTTCAATTTTTAGTCCTTATGCAAATAAACCTCCTCCCAAACCTATATAGTTGGATCGGTGGTTGAGGAGAAAATCTAGTTGGAAGATATGTTTTGATAGATATAGTTTTGTTTCATAGACAATATCTTTATTAGTTTTTTGTTATGTGTTCATTAGTAAGAAATTTTTGAAGATTCCTGTCAGATTGTAGAGTTTAGTTATATGCAATGAAGATATTCCATTTTACCATTATGTTTAGTTGATTCAAGTAGCCGCATATTTGGTTTATCTTGTAGGAACAACAACTTGAGCAAGGGACACTTCATATTATTCATTCATGTCAAGAGATTCTTCATTACATGCATGTGAATGATATCTTGTTTTATGATTCACCTTCTATAACGAGTCTTTGAGTTGTCCTTCAAAGTAAGTGAAGTAGTTAGGAGTAAGAGTTAACAGTGTTAATAAAGTTTTATTGTGCAGGTTAGTAGTTATTAGTTACAGTGCTAAGTTGAAAGTACCCACAATATGAGTAGTAGACTAAGTTACTTCCTTTTTTATGTAGTTTATGCTTTATTTCACTATCAATTTTTACTATTTTCCTATGCATGTGTAAACCACCAATACTTGATGATATAGGTCGTGTAGTGTCTGTGAATGCACATACAATGCTAGCATCATCAAAAGCTTACAAAGCCCTATTTTATAATCAAATGAATCCTTAGCAAGGGTTTAGTGGATTGTTTAGCTAGGAAACCTTCCTCTAAATTGTGTGTCTAACACCGAGTTGGATAGACATTAGTTAGGCCTTAAATTTTTGGTGTCGTTGTCATGGATAGTGCTACATTCAAGATTATGCTGTGTTATTTCAAAATTTTATAAAATTGTCTTTAGCATTAGGGTAATTAGGTTTTTAGTTATTAATAAAATAACACTTTACTAACAATGTGCAGGAGCCATTGATCCAAAGAGTCAAAACTATTATATGCAAAGGTAGTGAGACGCTCTGGGAAGATTTCTCTCTTCAACACATGAAGCTTTAGAGGATACTGGTGATCATAGTGAACAAAGCGAGGGTATTCCTGAAGAAGAATATTTCCTAAAACCAATATCCACATCAGAAAAAAGGAGACTTCCTACACACAAATCATCACCATGGGTGATGCTGCAGTGGAAGACCCACCATAGCATGTGAACTTTGAGTTCCCCATTTCCAACTAGGAGAAAACAACTGCATTGAAGAACATACCTCCTTTAGTATTACCTGTCTTCTATGGGTTGGTCACATAGGACCTAGATACATTCCTATTTGAGTTTGATGTGCTGTGAAGATGTTATGATTATACTACAAATGCACATAGACTCAAACTATTTTTGGCAACCCTGAAGGATGCTGCTCTAAGATGGTTCATGGATTTAGGAAGAGATTTTGTTCCTAATTGGAATTATATGAAGACAAAGTTCCTAGAGAAGTACTAAGAATGTTGTAGAGTAATTGATAGAAAAAGAGATGACATCTTTAGGATGTCACAAAAGGAGGATGAATCTCTAGAAGACTATATGGAAAGGTTTCAGTTTTTTCTTAAGAAATCCCACCAAAATAGACTCTCCTAATGAGTCTTTAAAACTGATATTCTTATGGGGGATTAATGAGGATTGCATGGATGCACTTAACCTCATTAGGGTAGGAGATATCTCTCAAGCACTATTTGAGGATATTTTCAAGGCATTCATGAACTATTCAAGGTCTTTCAAAAAGAAGGTTAGAGGAGATAGGGAATTTTCCATCATCAAACCATCCAATGGAGTTTCTAGAGTTGAATTGAGTAATTTGATGTCCAACATGAATGAAGATATTATTAGCCATCTAGCTACATAGCTAGATACCCTCCATATCAAAAATAGGCAATTGGAGGTAGAAGAAACTCTTACATAATACTACCCACATTGTCGACAAAGAAGGACTAACTACAATTTCAATAAGGTGGAAAGTATCTCTGAGGGGACATCAGACTTTCATGTATTAGAAGGAGAATATGGACAAGTATTCTACATAGCTCAAATGAAACCATGGAAACTAAGACAAGGTATGCCCCAAGATTCTTTGAATTATAACATGTCATTTCCTAATAACAATTCAAATATTCCTAATTGGAATCTTCAGTCTTGGGCCAATATGCAAAACCAACAATGAAAAATTCCTCAAACTAATTGGAACCAACAACAAATTTTTTTGTAGCCATCACAAAACTACAAAAGACCTAACTATAATTCCCAATGGCCACCCCAAAAAAATCAATGGAAACCCCAGTGGCAAAGAGGCCAGCAACGACAAAGCCAAAACATGAATTACTAGTAGCCACAGTGCCCTTGCAACAATAACAACAAGCCACTATGCCAAACCCAACATATCCCACACCTAACTCCAATAGCAAGCTTGTTCAACAAGCCTAGACACTAATGAAGTTGTTCAATACCCTGAGTGATGTTCACCTCAAATCAGGGAAAACTTTGGCTAGGCCTTCATCTCCTCAAATTACTAAATTGATTGATGAGGAACCCCCAACAAAGACCTTGGAAAATCAACTTAAGAATCCTAAGTCAAATTAGGTTAACCAAACCAATCCAAGTCCAAAGCCTCCATTACCTAAAATATTAGTAGAACTTTAAAAAATATCAAACACATGCTGAAACAGACCTATTGGGACAACTTAAGGATATTTGTATCAAAATACCCCTTATCCAAGACATTAAGGAGTTTCCTAACTACACTAAAAAAGTGAGAGAACTTTTCCTTAAAAATTCAAGTAGGAAGAGAAAATATCCTTAGAAAGTACAATTCCTAGGTCAACTTGCAAAAATTATGGTGGGAAATATAACTATTCCCAAGTATGGAGACCCTGAGAGTCCTGTGGTGGATGTAAAGATAAATGACACTCTCATTAAGAACACCCTAATTGACTTGGGATCAACTATTAATGTAATGACCAATGAGACCATGAAGTTGTTACAATTGATAGAACTTAGACCTACACCCACTGTTCTATAGTTAGTAGATAGGTCCACAGTCAAGATTGAGGGTATCTTTGAGGACTTGGTGATAGCATTGGACTCATGTGAGTACCTTGCAGATTTCATGGTCCTATAGCCAAAAGATAATCTTGCAAGCTACCCCCTCATATTAGGAATACCATGGTTGGAAATAGAAAATTCCTTCATAGGACATAGATCTGGGAATATGATTATCTCTAATGGGAATGTGACTAAGAAATTAGTCCTTTATCCACCAACCCAACCACATACAAACCTAGAACAAACCATTTGGCCTACCCTCGATGAGGAGGATCAATACTCCTGCCAAGCCTTGATGACTATTGAATGCAATCCATTATTAGAGAACAAATATGAAGATGACTTGATAGTAAACATCATGGAAAATGGCTATGGTGGGGACCCACAACATCAAGACTACTTGACATGTTTACATGATCCTCTACAAAATATTATCCTTGCCAGTTCATTTGAGTCAATTTCCCAAATATTTCACAATTTTTTACCACACCAATGTATTCCAAACATACTAGGACTTGACATCTCATCAGTGCCAAAAACATCCAAGACTTTAGAGATCACATCAGATAAAACATTGAACATTAAAATTCAATTGATTGATATACAATAGACATCACTAATAACTATGCCATAAGTACATGAAACATAATTTGCATGGGATTATCATGACATGAAGGGGATAGACCCAAAATTGTGCATGCATAGGACAACCACAAAGGAATCAAACATGTAGTTAGAGATAGTTAAAATAATTGCAAAAATTACTTGATGTAGACTTTATATATCCTATATATGATATTCAATGGGTGTCACCTCTAGTAATTTTCCCAAATAAGGGAGGAAAGTGGAGACTCTGTGTAGACTACCGACAATTAAATGTTGAAACTAGGAAGGACCACTTTCCACTCCCCTTCATTGACCAAGTGCTTGATTCCTTAGCAAGAAAAAAGTACTCCTATCTGGATGAATTTAGTGGCTATAATCAAATTAATATTGCCCTATAATACCAAGACAAGACAAAATTTACATGCCCTTGGGGCACATATGCTTATTTTGTCCTGCCATTTGGCCTATAGATGCAATGCACCAACCACTTTCTAGAGGCTGGTACTGAGTATATTCTCAAACTTTGCACATGATTCCATGGAGGTTTACATGGATGATTTCACAACATATGGGAATACATATGATTAAGCACTTGGAAATCTAGATAAGGTGTTAAAAAGGTGTTATGAACATAACTTATCCCTAATTCATGTAAAATATTTCATGATGATGACATAAGGGATTGTATTGAGACATTTTGTGTCAAATGAAGGAATTCAAGTAGACCCCAACAAAATTGAAGTAATATCAACACTCCCTATGCCTCAAAGACAAAAAGATGTTAGAAGTTTCCTAGGACATGTTGGGTATTATATTAGATTCATCCAAGATTTTAGAAAAATTGTAGCTCCACTATTTGTTTTATTGTCCAAAGATGTAGAATTGGAATGGACAACTACTTGTCAACACTCTTTTGAAGCACTCAAGGCAACATTAAATAAAACTCATGTTTTGAGAGGACCGAATTGGACCTTACCTTTCCATATCCATACAAATGTTTCTATTTTTTCTATAGGAGTTGTACTTAGGAAGAAAGAAGGCAATAAGGAGTATGCCATATATTACATCTATAAAAATCTACAAGGGATAGAACTCAATTATATAGTGACAGAGAAAGAAATGTTGGTAGTGGTATATGTAATATACAAATTTAGGCATTATATTATAGGATATCCAATGTTCATACCCACTATCCACACAACAATTAGGTATCTAAAGAACAAACTAGTGGTTGGTGGTAGGCTTGTAAGGTGGTTATTGTTGCTTCAAGAATTTGACATCACCATTGTGGACAAGCTAGGAAAAGAAAATATAGTGGCATATTTTCTATCCAGATTACCAACCAAATTGGAAGAAGATGTTGTTGATGACTCATTCCTAGATGAGAATTTATTTGTTTTATCTCTACATACACCATAGTTTTTAGATATTTCCAACAATCTAGTAGAAGGAAAACCACCACCTCATTTCTCCCCAAGAGAAAAGAGAAAATTGGTTCACAAAAAAATTCCTTACTCTTGAATAGTTGGATACTTATTTTACACAAGCCAAAATAACATTATGAGGATATGTATCAAAGAAGATGAGGTATATAACATTCTCATAGCATGCCATGATAAACCTTGTGGAGGACACTTTTTAACAAAGAGGAAAGCTCTTAAGATTCTCACAACTGGCTATTATTGGCCAACTCTTCATAAGGATGTAGTGAAGTATACAAGGGGTTGTGATAGGTGTCAAAGAATAGGAAGGCCAACAAAAATAGATGAAATTCCATTGCAGCCATAGTTAGCAATAAAACCATTTGACGAATGTGGGGATTAGACTTTATTGGCCCAATATCACCAACATCACAACAAGGAGTACATAATGTGGGGATTAGACTTTATTGGCCCAATATCACCAACATCACAACAAGGAGTACATACTGGTATGCACAGATTACCTTACCAAGTGGGTGGAGGTTAAGGATTTACAATTTTATAGGGATGGTAATGTGGAAAATTTTCTCTATGAGGACATATTTACAAGATATGGAGTTCCAAGGGAAATTGTCATAGGCCAAGGAACCAATTTACATCAGAGCTGATCACAAAATTAGTTCAAGAATATGAGATCATATATAGGAAGTCCTCACCTTACCACCCTTAAGCTAATAGACAGGTGGAAGTCACAAATAGGGAGATTGAGAATATTCTAACCAAAACAATACAAATTCATAGGAAAGATTAGGTAGCTAGGTTGCTTGAGGCAATTTGGGCCTATAGGACAACTTGGAAAACCATAACAAGATTTACACCATATGAATTGGTGTATGGAAAGAAAGCAGTACTTCCTATTAAATTTGAGTACAAAACTTTGAGAACAACTGTTCAATTATGCATGGACTTATCAACATCATAGTAGGAGAGATTACACAACCTCAATACACTTGATAAAATTAGGATGGAGGCAATACAACACAGTGAAGTTGTTTAGAATCAAAGAGTTACATGACATGATTAGTTCATAAAACTAAGGAACTCAATGTAGGTGATTGGGCTCTGTTCTATGACTCAAGATATTAGGAATACAAGGGAAAGTTACAAACATTATGGCTTGGTCCCTGTGAAATCAAGCAAGTGTTTCCTAATGGAGCCATAAAATTGTATACAATTGATGAAGTTAGGTTTTCCTTATTGGTTAATGGAAACATGCTAAGGTTGTACAAGAAACCATTACAAAAGGATGATTTCCTTCTTTCATTAATACAATAATTTGAGCCTTCACTTGACAATTCAACTACAACAACTACAAGTTCTACACATGACTTGGTAGAGGAGATACCTAGCTCATCTACTACTAATACATAGGTATAATTTCTAAGAAAACTCACAAAGCACACACTGCACAAGGTGATGATCAATAATAATCATTTTCTGCAAAAAATAACAAAGCTAAAGGGTCTTGTAGCAATACGTCTGAAAATGCCAACTTTTAGAAGGGTATGTGCAGGATCATGATGGGCCAAAAAGTGGCGATATGATGGGTATGTGTAGGGTATGTGGTTGATGACCTTTTTTTACCCAAAATTGATGAAACGAAAAGGGTTTTTAAAGGAGATTCTCAACTTTCCTCCAATATAAATTATGTTTTACTTTGAATTTAATAAATAATTATTATTTATTTTCTATTTGAATTACGACTAAAGTCCTGATTGATAGGTTGATTGAAAAATATCTATAGCTTTCAAACGGTATCACAATTTTTGAATTTGAAACATGTGTCACATTCTATGCTTCACATACTATAGGATTAAAAAAAATGAATTTCATGAAGTTTTGACCAAGTTAAGGTGGTTAGACATACCCATTTTTATATTTTTTAAAAGTTGTAATAAAAAATTCATAATTAATTATTTACTTGGAAAAAAATTATAAAAAAATACGCATCACATTGGGACATGAGTCCTCTACTTATATCCAAAATATTATAAAAAATATTATCATTTTATTGTGGTTAGGGTGGTTAGGGGCACCTACTTCTTATTTTTTGCCGAAATTCAAGTACTATTGCATTGAAATTTCAAGTTTTTACCAAATAGATTTTTTTTTCTAAATAAAACTACTAGTTTAGAAACTACATTCAATTTGCTATAGATTCTATTCTTATATATTTTTGAAATAATATAGATAACTTATTCAAATTTTTACGTCAAGTTGCCTAACTTTGATTTTTTGAATTTTTTGCCACTTAAGGGCCTGTTTTTTCCATGATGATCTTGCACATATCCAGAAAGGGACTTGTTACTAGAGGAACTTGTAGCAATTAACTGACAATCATTTCAAAATTCCTTACTGAATTAATTGCATATCTATAATTTCCACTAGAATTTTCCATATATGTATCCATATACATTTCATTTCCACACATGCAGTCTATACAACACCTCACACTTTTCATTTCCATCACCTTTCTCGATTTTCACATCTCATACACTTTATTTTATCTTCCATTTTTTGTACACCCCATAGCATTTTCCACCAATCATTCACCATGTGCCATGCATTCATGTCATTCACTTCCAATTGTAATTAATAACGATCAAATCAAATCCCATTGTGGGAAGTAATTAACACTTCACACGACCTAAGTTTTATTTCATAAGCATTCTATAGGTACATGCATTAAGTTTACATAATTAGCATAAATGATTGATTTCCTACATATTTTAGCATTTATTTAGACATGTTTTCATATCCAAATTGATAGTCCACTATATACCATCTCACCCTTTTCCAAGAACCATATAATTAAGTGAGGATGCTTATTACCTTTAGTTGGGGGGAGGGGTACTCTCATTTTCTTTATTTTCAAAAACCAATTTAAACCCCCTACAACTTTTTTCCATTTCATTTTTATTTTGTTTTTACACAATTTGAGCTTAGAGGAGATGGAAGAGTTGGAAGCAACTTAATTGAGAGGATATAGTAAAGTGAAGGTGGTGTAGTGTAATAATAGCAAAACATAAAGCTAGAAAAAAGCATAATTAAGGGAATTACAAAGTAATAGCAGTATCATGGGTGGCAATATTATCCATAGGAAACCAACAACACATACCTAACTATTGGAAGACAGATTGGTGTTACCTATTTTTCAATAGGCTAGTTGGATGGAATACTTCTTGAAACTCACAGAGTTCAATGAAGTCATGACACAAAAATTTGTTACTACTTTACAACATGATGAGGTGAGTGTAAGAAGTTTGAAGGTGGATCCTTTAGAGGCCACCATAAGGTATTAAGACTACCAAGGGAAGGAGATGAGTTCCTAGTGAGGGCAGATGTCATAGCTTCTAGGAATAAATTTAGAGAACATGGAGAAAACCTAGACTCATCATCTCAAGGTACAAAAATAATATCCTTACCCTGGTATGGGCTTCAGTAGCTTCTTATATAGTCAAATACTTAAATTATGATAATAGGAAGTCCCTGTTATATACAATCCATTTTAAGCTTTTAAGTCATCTTCACCATAATAGGCATGTAAATGTTTCCAATTTTCTTTAAAATTTGTTGAAAAGAATGAGTTTTGAGTACAAAATAAAAAGGAATAACACAACATTTCCAAATTTCTACTTAGTCACATTACTAATAAAGAGAAGTTTGAGGGTTTAGTTTCCTCATGTTTCATGGGAGAGTTTCCTAAATTGCAATCATACCAATAGTATTCTTGAGGAACCAACTATCCTAGAAAGAGAAGAAGAAACTATTGTATGAGATAGGGAAATGCCCTTTGGCTCCCCTGTTGCATCACCTACCTACAACATAGGAGAGTTAGAAGAGTAGAGCCTGCATGAAACTCAACCTACAACCTCAAAGCAACCCATAGTAGGAGATACCCAAGAAATCCCTACCTTTTTCAAAACACCATGAATCACGAAAAGAAAAGATGAATCTTCTTCTGCACCTACAAGAGGGCAGAAGAAATTCACACATCTTAGGACGCAATCACACTGCTTGAAGAGGAAAGGTGTTATGATAGGTTCAGTTAAAAATCATAAAAAAGGAGATATTTTAATGGTTGAGACTGACTCAAAATTAAAGGAGGATTCCCCTCATAATGAAAATGAACCTAATGCATTGACATGGTATTTTACAAGAACCTCTAAATCTGATTTAGAGGATTCTTTTGTTGCAAAGAAGACAAGAAAAAGAACCCCAAAGAGTCCTGACTCAAAGGGTAATGGATATATAAGTTAAAGGAATGACCAATTTGTGGAAAGAGATGAAGAAGCTAAAAAATATTGATAAAGAATTACAAGAGGCTATGGAAATGGTTAAGCAATTAGAAGGTTTATTGAAAACACATCAGAAAAGAGAAAGTGAGAGGGACAAAAGAATTGAGGAATTGGAGATTTTTTTTTTAAAATATGAGTGTGGGTCTAGGTTGGATAAATTGGCACATCTTGCTACCATAGCAACAAAAAAGCAAAGAACTAGTACCCCAATATTTAGTTACTTCACTTTTAGTTCCCTCTAGACCATCTATAGTGACATTAGGTGAGGAATTGTGGAGAAGAAACCAAGAGTTCTTTGAGAATGAGAATGAATGTGAAAAACAAAAAGCTAAGTTAATGTTAAAACATATCATGACACTTCAGTATAAAGATACAAAAAAAAATGTTGAAAGTGAAGATTGAGGAAGTAGCAGACAAGATTGCACAAATTCTAAAGTGTAGAACTCCTGCAAGATTTTATGCACTATTTCTACAAGAAAGATACTTGTGCTTTCAGTTTATCCAACTAATTAGTGGTTTGCCAATATCAATGAATAATTTTTTTTTATAGAAATTTTCTTTGAATCTACACCAGAGATGCAAGATCAATTATGTAATTTGTACTTGCATAATATTGTGCTCTTAGATCAAACATAATGGAATCCTCTAATGTTTGTGGGGGACTTATAGATTAAAGCACTAGAATCTTATATCAGGAATGAACAACAAAGGGGTGAGATCTTGCAAGAATATACTAAAAAGGAGAAATCTATTGCTCTACAACTGAGGAAAGAATCCAAAGATCCTAATGTAGTTATTGTTGAATGGTTAGAGCTCCTAACTTATAAGGGTGTAGGAAGGAAAATAATGAGTTTTAGGGAATGTGACTATTCCAGGATGAAGCAACTAGTTATAGGGCCTATTGATCACACCTTCTGTTGATGGGTGTTTTTGTCTTATCAACATAGGCAACACACAAGTGCACTACGTCTCTTGAAAGACAACTTCCTACAAACAAGTTGGGTATGTGCAGGATCATGATGGGCCAAAAAGTGGCAATATGATGGGTATGTGGCTTACGACTTTTTTTTTACCCAAAATTGATGAAATGAGAAGGGTTTTTAAAAGAGATTCCCAACTTTCCAATAAATATAAATTATGCTTTACTTTGAATTTAATAAGTAATTATTATTCATTTTCTATTCAAATTACGACTAAAGTCTTGATTGATAGACTGATTGAAAAACATCTATAGCTTTCAAACGGTATCACATTTTTTGAATCCAAAACATGTGTCACATTCTATGCTTCACATAATATAGGATTAAAAAAGGAAAATTAAATTTCATGATGTTTTGAAGTTAAGGTGAATTAGACATATGGGTTTTATATTTTTAAAATTTGTAATAAAAATTCATAATTAATTATTTACTTGGAAAAATTACAATTAAATATGCATCACATTGGGACATGAGTCCTCTACTTATATCTAAAATCTTATAAAAATTATTATCATTTTATTGTGGTTAGGGTGGTCGGACACCTATTTCTTATTTTTCCACGAAATTAAAGTACTCTTGCATTGAAATTTCAAATTTTCACCAAATAGATTTCTTTTTTTAAACAAACCTAGTAGTTTAGAAACTACATTCAATTTTCTACATATTCTATTCTTACATATTTTCAAAATAATATAGATAACTTATTCAAATTTTTACATCAAGTTTCCTAACTCTAATTTTTTTGATTTTTTTGCCACTTAAGGGCCTGTTTTTTCCATGATGATCCTACACATACCCAGTTGTAGAAATTATCCCAAGGTCTCTTGAGTGTCAAGTCATGACTTTCAAAAACAACTCAGTGGATTGATGTGATTTGCTGGTAATCACAAGGGGCATGGACAATTTGATAAGTTGGAAAATAATTGGGTCTTCAAATGGAGTTTATGAGATTCTGAAAGTGAGGTACAATTGCTGCAAGTTCAAGACAACAGTATAAAACTCCATGTTCAACATCATATTTGACTTTACAATGATGCTGGAACTTTTCCTTAACTACAATTTCAAAGAAAGGTCAAAAGGGAAAAGGGAGGTAAGAGTTCGGAGACCTACAACTAATGATGAACGGTGATAATGGAGGGTGCTATAGTGGACAACCTTCCTGAAACTGAGTTCCACTTAACCAAACAACATACAATATCATGAAACTAGTGCTATCTTATAAGGTTTACAAATTTCTTAGCTATTCATTCACCATAAAGCATGAATAAAAGATGAATTTTAAGTGCAACAATTAATTAATGTTTTGACTAGATTTATACTATTGTTCATCATCAACAAACAACAAAAAACATGAACATGGAAGGCATCAACACAATAACATTCTTCATTGCCAATGGACAACATGAACTAAACTACTAAAAGAAACTTCAAGTACTTAGAACAAAAAACTAAATCTATCTAAATCTACCAACTTTGAGAAGATGAATCATGCAACATGTGAGAAACACAAGAATCCACCAAAACAATGAAATTCTATTGAAATTTTTGCAGCAATTCCTTACACAACAACTCAACTTTCTCTTTGAAAATGAGAGGAGACCCCTATTTATAGTTTTCCAAAAGTGAAATGAATGGCCAAGATTTACTTTCATTGTGTGGCCAAGATTCATTTTACATTAGGGTTTCACCTACCCCCAAAATATATCAATATAAAATACATTTTGTCCTATCCCTGTTTCATCCTCTAGTGGCCTTGACACCATAGTTTTGTCCTCTAGTGGTTGCCTTATTTTTCCAGCTAAACTATCAAAAAATCATCATCAATCACTGGTTTTCCTTCACTTTTATGAAGGGTGGAATACTTCACAAATTTCCCATTAGTGCCTGAAGCTTATCCCATTCCATGATGTTGGATTGAAGGACTTGGAAGGTCAACCTCTTAAATCTGCTAGTGATTTTCTCCCAATGCTTTGTGCATCTTGGCATGGCCTTGATTACCTGTTCAGACTGAGTGAATGCTCTTGCAACAAAGTCCATGAAATCCAATGTTAATGCATTTGTTGCCCCTTGCTCCATCTTCTTGTGGAAGAATGGCCTGATCTTCTTTGGATCTAGCTCTAGGGTAGGCATGTCATAGTCCATCATCAGCTTGAGGTAACCCTCCCTATCCATCCTATGTTCTATGACCTATTTGAGATCAAGCTGAACCTCATGCAGTACTCTTTCCAAAATGTCCCTCCTGTGATCTATGCCCATTTTCCATGTCTCCACTAGCTAGTGATCATCCTTGATGAGTGCCAGTTCTTCCTCCCATATTTTCTGAGGCATCTTGAGAATGGCCTCGAGCTTAGGATAGGTGATCCTATATAGCTCAGTGAACCCGTGACATATCTTTTATGTTCCCTCCAATTGCTTATGCACGTCTCAATTTTTTTTGGTCATTCGAGAAGCATGGCCTATGCCCATCTCACCATTGTAAAGCACTCGTTGGAACCAATCAGCCATAGCCTTGGTAAAATTCTTCATCTTTTCCATCCTGGTAAGTTCTTCTTGGGAGAGAAGCAGGGCATGGAAGATGTTGTTGGGGCCTCTTCTTCCAAGGATGTCCATTGCTAAATATAGGCGGTGAGATCCGCAACCTAACCTTTTAGTTCCTCCTTAGAGGAGTAATCCTTGTTCATTCATTAGATGATCGTGGCTATTGACCCCTAGAACATCAATTTTTTGCTCTCTTGTTGTAGGGCCCAAGTTGATGGTGGAAATGTTATGACTGACCCCTTCTCCTTTGTTTGTCACTGGGGTTGCGATCTGCACTGTCCTTGATCTTGAGGTATCAATTGTGATATGGGAGCGGACTCTTGGCTTCTTTTCCTTCCTCATCTTTGTTTGTGCTCTTTCCAATATAGCCTCGAGTGGGGCCTTTGGATCAATGAAAGCAAGGGATTTATTTTGTAGATGCTTCTCTAACTAGTCAGGCATCTGAGTTTCCCGTTTTGGTGATTCATGACCACCTTCCTCTCCGTGCACATGTTGGAGTTGTTTCTATTCATGGCCCAGGGATTCTCATTCAGTTCTTTCCTCTTCTTCATCTTAGTCCTCAATATGTATAGCCTTTTCTATGTCCAACATAATAGTGACTATGTTTTCTTTAGTGACGCTTTCTTTCTGAGGCACTCTTTCTTCTTCCTATTCAAGCTTTGCATGATGATCTAGCTTGGGGCTCTTCTCTAGTGCATCTTCTTCCTTTTATTCTTCTTTCTCTTCTTCTCTTTCGGGTGGTACCTCTTCTTCTTGAATGGGGCATTTTTCTTGCTCGACCAGTGGAGGCTCTTTGACTATCTCTACATTGACATCAATGCTATCTTTCTCCTCAGAAGGCTGCTTTTCAAATTTAGCATCTTCTCCTATATCCTTGAGCTGTTGGGATATCTCCTCTTCAAGCTCTTGATCTGAGGTCTCTATGATGTATGTGGCGTCAAGGGCTTCGATATCTTCCCTTGAAGAGCATGAATTTTCCTCATCTGACAACACCTTATCCACTTTTATGTTCATTATGCCCTCTAGATGTTCAAAGTAATCATCCTTAAAAGGATCCTTAGGCTCTTCAAGTATACCCTTGGAACCTCCCTTTGGTGTTTCTCCATTTCTTCAGATATTTGCATAGTGGCCTCCATCCTTAGTGGCTCTGTAGGTGGCAGAGGAACAGGTAGGCCAATGACAATCTGGGCCATCATAGCTTAAATAGTGGGATTCATTATCACCCCAAACATTTTAGCGGGTATCCCTTGCAAATACTTTGCAAAGGACTTTGGCAGGGTGAGTGGGAGAATAGTAGTCGTGGCAACTAAGGGAATTGTAGAAAAAAGAGTGGGAAATGGAGGAGGAAGTGAGGCATATGACAATGGAGATGTCGTGGATGAGGAGGAATCCAACACCATGATTCAGGCCATTGGTGAGGTGGACTAAGATGTCTATGACAAACATAGAGGAAACAAAGAGTGCCTAAGATGTAGGAGGTGGAGGAGTGGCAATGACAATGGTAGTGGCAGAAGCAGAGGTGGTAGGTGGGGATTGTGGTCACTTAGCCTCTTCTTCTCCTTCACATTGTGGATCCTCTTCAATGGTTGGCATTTCATTGAATCCTCCTGATTTTTTTGCTTTCTTTGAGGATTCTCCCTCTGTGGTCTTTCGTGTATATACCTTGTGTTTGGGTTGGCGTTTAGACACATCCTTCCTTTTCCTTGATCTTGTTGCTAGAGGAGATTTAGGGGTTTCCTCTGTTGGGCCAACAACTGCTCCGATGTCTATTTCACTTTTGAGCTCATCCTTGAGCTCACTATGTCAACACTGTTGGATGCTGTGGATATGGTTTTTGATATGTGGTTGTCATTAATGTCAAAAATATTAGCATTTGGTGTACTAGAGGCTGTATATGTCAAGGATATTGAGAAAATTGTAAAAGGAAGTGTTCTAGGTTCCTAGTGGAACTGTGCAGGTCATGAAGGTGCTTTGTTTTGTATGTTGAAGAATAGCTAATGTGGATTAAAGGGTTTATTGTAGAATTTTTCTAGATCATATACTGTAAGTTAAAGAGGTTCGCGTGAAGTTTCGAGTGTGTTGTGGTCTGACAGTGTTTTTGTGGTCTCTTTTAGTGTTCCTGAATGAAGATTGTGTGATTCTGGTAATCTTAGTTGTTGCAGATGCTTCTCTATTGTTTCTTGGTGTTCCCAAATGTCTAGATCATTCTCTATCTTTGTGGTACGTCCACATTACTCGGAGAGTTTGTGGTTGAAGATCCTTTCTTGCACATGTTCGGTTTTTCATGTTCTTGGTCAACATGTTGGTGGTAGAGTGTTGTGGATCTTCATGGCGAAATTAATTAAAGTATTTTTGTGTTGGAGATATTAATTTGGGTCTCCACTATGTTGTGGCCGACCTTGGTGGTTTTGCATTGGAAATTTAATTGTAAATTTGGGATGACATTGAAAATATGTTTTATTTTTATGGCCGACTAAGATGTGACGAAATCCCATGAAGTGGATATATAAGAGCGTTTGGCTGAGAAAAGTTAGTGTGTGCATAAGTGTGAATGTATGTGAGAGAAAGTGTAAATGTGCGAATAGTGTTTCTATCATTCGATTGTAGAGCAGAGAGTGAAGAAGTTTGTGCAAAGTGTGAAGAAGGTTTTTTGACCTTAATTGGAACTATAATGAGGCTTGTGTAGAAGCTATTCTTTCAGTTCATACTCTATGGATCTAATCCATATTTCTGTATTGTTGGACAGTGAGTCCTCTTTTGTATTTGAGTAGTGAGCTCTAAGCAGTGTGCCTGAATGCATGTGCATTCCCCTTATTATTCTTCTTTATACTTTTAATAGAGTATAATCTTGTGGAATAACATCCACCATGGTTTTTTCCCTAATAGGGTTTCCATGTAAAAAATATTGGTGTTATTTTTCTCTCTGATGTGTTAATTGCTTGTGGTTATTTGCTTATTCATCATATCTGAGATTAAAGTTAAGATATGTCAGAAAAGTTGAAGTTTCTATCACAACTAATTCACCCCCCCTCTCAGTTGTGTGTCCTTGTTTTTCCAAAAATTGGTATCAAAGCAGGTTCCTCTGAAGAATTCTAAAATCTTGAGGTGATCTGAGATGGAAAAAACATTCAAGAAGGACAGTCTGAGATTTGATGGCACTAACTATTCAATGTGGAAAGTTAGAATGCAATGTCACTTAAAGTGTATTGGTGAAGCCTTTTGGAATATTACAAGAGATCCATTTACTATTCCTCATAATGGTCCCTCAACTCCTGATGAGATCAAAGATGCTGAAAATATTGTTAGGGCTATTGAAGCTTTGGTGAGTGTTCTGACAAATTCAGAGATGGGTAATGTGTTAGGTCTGGAGGCAGCTCATGAGATTTGGAGGAAACTAGAAACTTTGTACGAAGGAGATGCACAGGTGAAAATGGCTAGGCTACAGAGCTTGAAAGGAAAGTATGAGAACTTGAAGATGGGTGAAGATTAAAATCACTTCTTTTATGCAGAGAGTAAATGAAATAGTGATGGGTATTAAAGGTGCTGGTGGTTCTGTGAGTGAGGATGAAATTGTGGCTAAATTACTCAGATCCTTTCCTCCCTCCTACAAGATGAATGTTCATGCTATTGAAGAGTTCAGATCAGTAACCAAGATAACAAGAGATACATTGATTGGGAAGCTTGCTACTTTTGAAATAAGTGAATTTGGTGAATCTACACCAAAGACTAAGTCTGTATTCAAGGCTGCTGTATCCAGAAGTAACAGGAAAAGATATAATCTAGGAGAGAGTTCTAGAAAGATATCCAAGTATGATGAAGAACTGAAACAACTTGAAGATAAAGAAAGAGAAGTAGAAGAACTGGAAGCACTGATTGCAAAAAAAGAAGGCAGAGGAAAAGGTAAGTATGAAGATGTATTTCCTATTAAATGTTTTTCATGCAATAAAATAGGCAATTTTGCATCAAGATGTCCTGAAAGAGTTCCTAGATCTAAACCTAAGAAGTCTAGATTCCAAAAGAGGTGCTACTTTGCTGAAGAAGCAGTGATTGATGATGAATCTCATAAAGATAATGGAAAATAAGATGAATGGAATTTCATTGCTACCATTGAAGATAATATTGTGGCTACTATATCTACTAAAGATGAAAAATCTCTTGCAACCCAAGTTGAAGAAAAGGATGAGTGGGTGATTGATAGTGGATGCTCACATCATATGACTGGTGATAAAAGCAAAATTTTGAGTCTAGAGAAGTATGATGGTAGAGTTGTAAGATTTGGAGATAACAATGGTGGTGTGATTCATGGCAAAGGATCTATTTTCCTTGGTGGTAAGGATAACACTGATGATGTTCTCTATGTTGAAGGCCTGAAGCACAACTTGTTGAGTGTTGTATAGATGGTCCACTAGGGATATGATCTTCAGTTCAAAGATGGAAGATGCAAGATATGTGGAAGTTCCGAGGATATGATTGCAATAGGAAAGCAAAAAAAAGGTTATATTTTTCATCTGAATACTGCTAATGGAAGTTGTTTAATTGCTTAAGTAGATGAGAGCTAGTTGTGGCATAGGAGGTTGTGTCATGTAAACTTTGACAACATTATCAAGATAAGTTTTACTCAAGTATTAAGAGATCTACCTAAGTTAGTGAAGCCTGCTAATGTAATCTGCAAGGAATGTCAGATGGGTAAACAAACTAGAGTCTCTTTCTAGAGCAAACAATTTCATTCAAATAATTTGCTGGAGTTGCTACATACCGACCTTTGTGGTCCCTCCAGAGTTAGAAGTATTCATGGAGAAAGGTATTTTATATTGGTTATTGATGATTACTCTAGAATGATTTGGGTTTCCTTTTTAAGAGAAAAATGTGAAGCATTGGAGAAGTTCAAAAGTTTCAAGGCTATGATAGAAAATGAGAAAGGTCTGAAAATTAAGTGCCTAAGATCTGACAGAGGTGGTGAATTTATTTCCAAGGAGTTCAACTCTTTTTGTGAAGAGCATGGTATTAAAAGGCAGTTATCTGCTCTTCAAACCCCTCAATAGAATGGAATTGTAGAGAGAAAGAATAGAACAATTTTGGATGCTTCCAGAACAATGATGATAGAAGGAGATGTATCTCAGATGTACTGGAGTGAAGCCATAAGAACTGCTGTGTATACCTTGAACCGGGTAAATGTTAATAGAAATTCTAGTAATACTCCTTATGAGTTATGGTTTGGTCACAAGCCTAATATTAAGTACTTTAAGATCTTTGGAAGCAAGTGTTATATTAGAAGAGATGATGATATAGGAAAATTTGATGCAAGAAGCGATGAAGGAATTTTCCTAGGTTACTCCACTAAAAGCAAGGCTTACCAGTGCTACAACAAAATATTAAGAAAGATGGTTGAGAGTGCAAATGTAAAAGTTGATGAGGATTCAGCCAAATCATCTAGACATTGTAGTTATGATTCAGATGAAGACATTACAAGCCAAGGGAAGAATACTTAGACACATAATCTACTTCAGATTATTCCATATGTTCTGGTGAAGCAACCTCAATTTGTTCAGGTAAATCAAGTTAGTCAGGAGACACAGACAAATGCAAGTGTAGAAGAGATAGAAGTTGAAGAATTTCCCAAAACTCCAAGGTATGTAAAGCTGAATCATTCTAAAAGTCAAATGATAGGAGATAAGAGCAAAGGAGTGCAAACTAGAAGAAAAATTGCAAAAGAATATTTTTTGATTTCCAAGATTGAACCTAAAAATGTCACTGAAGCCTGTCAAGATGAACACTGGTTGGAAGCTATGAAGGAAGAGTTGACATAGATTGAAAAGAATGACACATGGATATTGGTTCTGAGGCCCAAAGACAAAAATGTGATTGGTACTAAATGGGTGTTTAGAAACAAGATGAATGAAGAAGGTGACGTGGTCTAGAATAAAACAAGACTGGTATGTAAAGGGTATTCTCAAATGGAAGGTATTGATTTTGAAGAAACCTTTGCCCCTATCACTAGGATTGAAGCTGTTAGACTATTTCTTGCTTATACTGCACACAAGAACTATAAAGTCTATCAAATGGATGTAAAGTCTGTATTTTTGAATGGAGAACTAGAAGAAGAAGTGTACATTGAACAACCAGATGGATTTTAGTTAACAGACAAATAAGATATGGTTTGTAGATTGAAGAAAGCTTTGTATGGACTTAAGCAAGCCCCCAGAGCTTGGTATGCTAGATTGGAAAAATACCCACTGAAGCTTGGATTCACTAAAGGTAATGCTGAAAACAACTTATACTTCAAATTAGATAATGATAAGGAGTTAATTATAGAATTTTTTGTTGATGACATCATTTTTGGAGGAGATGATAATATATGCATGAAGTTTGCTGATGAGATGAATAATGAATTTGAGATGAGTATGATTGGAGAGATGAAGTTCTTTCTAGGATTGCAAGTTACTCAGTTGGACAAGGGGATTTTCATATCTCAGTCCAAATATGTGAAAGAATTGCTGAAGAAGTTCAGAATGAATGACTCCAAACCTGTTGGTACCCCCATGGTGACCAGATGTAAGTTGACACAGAATGAGGACTCTCCTAAGGAAAATCAAACCAAATATAGGTCAATGATCGGTGGATTGCTTTACTTGACTCAGACTAGACCAGACAAATTATGAATGTTGTATGTATGGTTGCTAGATTTCAAGCTGATCCAAAAGAATCACATGTAACTGTTGTGAAGAGAATTTTTAGTTATCTGAAAGGAACAATTGACTTTGGACTTTGGTATCCAAAGGATGATGATCTCACTTTGTGTGCATATACTGATGCGGATTGGGCTGGTGATGTAGATGACATAAAAAAGTACTAGTGGTGGTGCTTTCTTCCTAGGAAAGAAATTGGTGTCCTGGTTGAGCAAAAAGAAAAACTCAATTTCTCTATCTACTGTTGAAGCATAATACATTGCTACTACCAATAATTATACTCAAGTGATATGGATGAAATAGATGCTGAGAGATATCAGGGTGGTATATGAAGAACCTATTTCCATATACTGTGACAACTCAAGTGGAATAAATATCTCAAGGAATCCGGTGTTGCATTCTAATACTAAACATATATCAGTCAAGTTTCATTTCTTGAGGGAGAAAGTCAATAAGAAAGAAGTTAGACTAGAGTATTTTCCTACCAAAGAACAGATTGCAGATATCTTTACTAAGCCATTGCTGAAGGATACTTTTGAGTATCTCAGAGGAATGCTAGGGGTAATCACCCCTCCTGATAAGAACTAAAAGATGCATTTTCTTGCATCAATCTGTGAACTTCATTGCTATATTCTAATCCGGATTGATGTTTTCTTGGCTGCTACTCAGGGGGAGTGGTTAGATGTGCAGATATATGGTTTAGAGCGTGTTTATGGAAAGGTCATTGTTACCTTTTCCATTCATGTCAAAGGGGGAGAAGAGTAATGTGAAAAATCCTTTCAAGAGGAGAAGTGCAGTAGAAGTCAGTGTGTTGGGTTGATGGTATTTTTCACATCATGTGTTGCCATCAATGCCAAAGGGGGGATTTTTGGATGTTGTGGATATGGTTGCTGATATGTGGTTGTCATTGATGTCAACACTATTATCATTTGGTGTACTAGAGGTTGTATATGTCAAGGATATTGAGAAAATTGTAAAAGGAAGTGTTCTAGGTTCTCAGTGGAACTATGCAGGTCATGAAGGTGCTTTATTCCATATGTTGAAGATTAGCTAATTTGGATTAAGGGGTTTATTGTTGAATGTTTCTAGATCATCTACCAGAAGTTTCAGAGGTTTGCGTGAAGTTTCGAGTGTGTTGTGGTCTGATAGTGTTTATGTGGTCTCTATCAATGTTCTTAAATGAAGATTGTGTGATTCTGGTAATCTCAATTATTGTAGATGCTTCTTTGTTTTTTCTTGGTGTTCCCAAATGTCTCTAGATCATTCTCCATCTTTTTGGTACATCCAAATTACTCAGAGAGCTTGTGGTTGAAGATCTTTTCTTGTGCATGTTCGGTTTTTCATGTTCTTGGCCGACATGTTGGTGGTAGTGTGTTGTGGATCTTCATGGAAAAATTAATTAAAGTATTTTTGTGTTGGAGATATTAATTTGGGTCTCCACTATGTTGTGGCCAACCTTTGTGGTTTTGCATTGGAAATTTAATTGTAAGTTTGGGCCGACATTGAAAATATGTTTTATTTTTTTGACCGACAAAGATGTGATGAAATCCCATGAAGTGGATATATAAGAGCGATTGGCTAAGAAAAGTTAGTGTGTGCATAAGTGTGAATGTATGCCAGAGAAAGTGTAAATGTGCGAGTAGTGTTTCTATCATTCAATTGCAGAGCAGAGAGTGAAGAAGTTTGAGCGAAGTGTGAAGAATGTTTTTTGAGCTTAATTGGAACTGTAATCAGGCTTGTGTAGAAGCTATTCTTTCAGTTCATACTATGTGGATCTAATCCATATTTCCATATTGTTGGACAATTTATCCCCTTTTGTATTTGAGCAGTGAGCTCTGGGTAGTGTGCCTAAATGCATGTGCATTCCCTATATTATTTCTCTTTATACTTTTAACAGAGTATAATCTTGTGGACTAACATCCACCGTGGTTTTTCCCCTAATAGGGTTTCCATGTAAAAAATATTGGTGTTATTTGTCTCTCTAATGTGTTAATTGCTTGTGGTTATTTACTTATTCATCAAATCTAAGATTAAAGTTAAGATAAGTTAGAAAAGTTGAAGTTTCTATCACAACTAATTCACCCCCCCTCTCAGTTGTGTGTCCTTTTTTTTCCAACAAACACTGCTCCTTGCAGTTTGAGTTGGGTGATTTGAGCATCTACCCATTTCCTTATTCTATTTTCAACTGGCCACGTTACTATATTGAGGTCATTGACCTCTCCTTCATCCCAATCTATCAGTGGTAGTGGTAGGTCAACCACAACATCGAATCTTTCATCAAGAATGATGTCCTCCTCCACAATTTGATTGGGTATCAGAAACAAGTTTATTGACCGTACAAATTGGGCTCTCATCTACATATAGTGCTTCATTCACACTTCCTTATCATCTTGAAAGCTGGCCCACAATTGTTCAATATGTGGTAGATAAGCATACTACTTTCCGACCATCTTATTTAATTTTCCATAGAGGTCCATTGTTGGTCAAGTTGTATGGAGGTCCAAATTGTACTCTACTATCTCCTTTTCTGAATACTCTACGCACTGGGAAGCGGGGACGGCATACATTCCTTGCCCAGAATTGAGGGGATATGGGATCCCTACTTAGTGTTTATCGCTTAGTAGAGTATGGGAATTTTGTAGTTTTCTGGAGACCTCCAATATGATCATCCGGTTGTTAGGGTACCAAGGCAGCTTGTAGGGTCTTTCAGAGAAACACTCTGTTTTGATATATGTGAACTTCGGGAATTGTATGAATAGGTACCCAAATCTCTGGATGAATGTTCAGACACTATGTGAGACTCTTCTCTCAAAATCTCCCCCATGGAGTTTGTTGATATGCCCAATGAAGGAATCATTCACTCTCTAGTATTCCTTCTTGAAATTCCTGTATTATAGTTGTGGGTAGCGATCATATACCTTGAGTTCTCCACTCCATTGATTCAAGTTCTGTACAAAAAAGAGGCCCTTGTATGGGAATGCCTCTACCAGTGGGTATACCAAGTAGGAGGTCATGTAAAACTAAGATGTTTTCTTCATAGCCATAAGCTGCTCGTGTATGTTGTCACTAATGATCTTAGCCCAGTGGAACTTTTTTTTTCCATAGATGATCTCCTCAATGAAATAGAACATCCACTCCAGGAAGAAGGAAATAATGGGGATTCCCATTACTCTACTCAATAGAGTGACCAAATCATGGTACTCCTCATAGAAGTTGCTCCTAAATAGCTCTTGGGGTACCTTGGCAGTACTACCCCTCTTTTCCTTCAACCAATGTTGGATGATCAGCTTCTTACACCCTAGAGGTTATGATTTCCACATGTTTTTGGCATATCCCTTCTCTATTTCCTTCATGGTGTCAAATATAGGGATATGGAACGTATGGCCTATGGATCAGGTAGATAGATCTACCAACACCCTGCCATCATGATCTATAATATTACTAGTGCTGCTATGGTAGCACTCTCTGCATACCATCACTAGTTTGAGGGCTACAAGTGCAAGTGGGAAGCCATTTGCCTTGGTGAGGCCACTCTTTCTAATTTTCCAGGAATTCTCAATTGTAGGGTTGATCATGACCCTTCATCTGAATTCATCAATGTTTACATGCCCCAGGTTGGTGTCTGACACTGAATCCCAGGTAGAGGTGACTTTGGAGGTGCATTCCACCCCATGGAATTCATAATTCATTTGATCTTTCTCCTCCTTTCACCTCGGTGTTTTGGAAGGCTTCTTTCCTTTCTCCTTCTCTACAGACTTCCCTGATGGCCTCACAATAGATTCCATATATCTTGCAAACAAAGATGCATTAAACATATTCACATAAAAAATCAGGGAAGTGTTAGTTGAATCCTACAAAAGGAGGATTAGATCCAACAATTCATCTTCAAAAGATCATAAAATCCATTGATGTTCATTGTTCGAGGCTTGTTTGGGTCAAATTGAGGAATGCAGGCCCATGTATGCAGGTTTCCCTGGGCTGGAGGCTGTCAGGAGCAGTCAAAAGTGGAATAGTGCTGAGGTCACAACGGCCCATAGATGACCACCTGCACTCAAAGTTATGCATTGGAGATTTGGAGGATAAGATCTTCAACAAGACATTTGACATGCGGTGAAATCATTTATCAGGTCTTTGGAGGCATTTGAATGGATATTTTTCTCATACAGGTTCAAGGAGTGCGGAAGCCAGAGGCATCACAAACGTTTGGAGCCCTACCGTTGAGAAATGACGGTCGAGAGGTAGAAATCCATAGGAGAAATCCTACAATATTTGATCCACAGGTGGCCAGGATGGCTTGGATTAACTCTTTCTAGTTTGATCATTTTGAATTATGAGAGTAGGGACTGATGGGAAATTGTTGGGTGAAGGTCATTTATGGACGACAGTGTTGGGACGATGGTGATGAGAAGACGGTCTGCAGGAGGTGGTCTGCACTAGCAGGTCTGCAAGACTTCTTGGCATTGGTCATTTCACTTGAAGTTGAGCTCAAAATCCACAATGCAGAAGGATGGGAAAACACCACCACTGGGAAACAAAAACTGGAAGATGGCGGGCCGGCAGGGGCCACCCGCAAGGAATGGTCTGCAACACACTTCACTTGGTCATTTTCATGCTAAAGACTTGGGGGGAAATGACAAGGTCAAAGTCTGCAATGTGCGTGGATGAGGTCCCTCGACTGCTTAAGGAAGATGATAATGGTGGGGTTGTTCGCAGACGGAACCCCACAAGGTTTAGCCTACATGAAGGAGTTTAGAATTAGCATTTTTTGTGTATGAACCCAAACGAAAAGGAAGATCATGGAGCCCGTGGTGTGGGTGGGAGAAATGAATTTGTGGCTCACAAAAGATATTGAAGTGATGACATGGATTGGATGGAGGTCCACAAAAAATGACCCGTATGGAAGCCTTAATTTAGTTTTACTTTGCGAGAATGGTGAGTGGGAACTAGAGCAGCGAGATCCGTGAGGCAGAGCACAACCTCGGCTTCACCTCCAAAGACATGGAATTCATGGAACGACACTGAAGAGTAGTCGACAATCCACAAGAAAGGATTTGCAGAAGGAAACTTAGGTTTTCGCGTCCAACGGGATTGGACTCGGTGAAATCCATGAGGCAGAGTGCTGGTCAAGGTTAGCCATTTAGAAATTGTTGTGAGACAAGGGCCACTCGCACGTAGTGGCCTATAATGACAGACCCAAAAGGGTTCCCAAATTTTGGATTTTTCACTTAAGTGTTCCATCATCTGGGTTTTCAAGGGCGAAGATGGGATGGCGTCCACCCACATGCAGAAGTCCGCAAGGTCGCAAGGCTCAAGGTTTTACCATTTCGAGTGGCGGTGATGAAGAGCTTGCGAGCCATAAGGGATTGATTGCTTTCTGAAGAATAGTGGTGGCGGGGCCAAGTTTCACAAGGTTCAAAATGGTAGAGTTTGAATGAATTTTAAGGAATTTTTAAATGGGTGTGCATGGAATTCATTAGTCAATCAACCACCGAAAGGAGTTTGAAGTTTCTTTAAAGATTATTATTATTTTTAGAAAACTTAACTCAAAGGAAACTTTTTAAATTGTGGGTGGCGAATTGACCTGGAAGTTGTGAAGAGCACCGATGGAGATCCTGCTTTAAATTTCTTTAAAGGATCATGCTGCCGCAGGGGAGGCGATTGCTATTTTCTCTTTGAAAAATTCTAAATGGTGCAAGGTGAAAATTATAGGTCGAGTAGACCTATTTAGAGTTCATTTATGACCTGCATTCAATGGACATATGACAATCGGCAGGGTAGCTAGGCATGAAGTTCAAAAGGGCGGTGGTGGGAAAGGTGGAACCCGTAAGGTGGAAGGACCCCCAAACATTTTTTTTTGACGGGTGGCTGAAAGATGGAAGTGAAGGAGGATGTAAGACTCACCATGCAGACAGATGTCTTGGGTTGGCCGTCGATGAAATGATGAAAGCCAGGCAGTGACGTGCAAAGAGAAGTCTATAGCTACAGACCCGCAAGGGCTAGAGGACGCCGAAGCAAACTATTAAGGGAAGTCCGCATGGTAACCTCTATAGGAGCTAGGGACTTAGAATTTTTTTGGGTGGTGAATTTTGGTCAACTAAGGATGATGACTTTAGGGTCCCTTGACCACTTGAAGCTCAAATTTAGGGGCACACAAAATGAGGCGAAGGAAAAAAGTGACCCAATGAAGGTGAAAGAGAGAGGATCCCCATTATGAATGGGGTGTTTGTGCTACAAGAACAATAAATGGCGACTCTACTAGGAGAATGCTCCCAAGCATTCTAAGGGTAAAGATTCATTCAGAACCTAGAATATCTAGTTTCATAAACCAGAAGCTAGTTTCCCCGAGTGAACTAAGAAATCAACAGAGGATGAGATCCTTGGGTGAATCAAGCCACAAGGAATATCTCAGAAGTGTGTGCATAGTGAATTTGATACCCTCTCTTCAGAAACCATAACAAACAACCATTAATCATTCAAGGCAAGCTATATAAGTCATCCAACCTCAAAAGTAACCTGGACAATGTTCTGCTGCCAGTCAGGCATCAATAGCCCCGACGAAGTTGTCGTTGTGACCCCACAAAAATTTCTCTATTGCCAACCAGGTGTCCATAGCCCTAATAGAGTTTCCTACACACCCACATAGTTGCTTGTTCTAATACTTCCTTTTCTTTTCTTTCTTTTCTATGATATTTTCTTTTGGCACTCTTTCCTTTTTGCTCAACTACGTAACCATTGAAGCTTATAGTGGGTTTGGAATCATAGTGATCACTGGAGTAGACTCAAGAATTTTCACTTGTTGAGACCTCATAACAGCTTATGTACAACCCTTCAAAAACTTTAAAGTGTGCTTCGTGCGTGATCTAAGATAAGTGTGAAAATATTCAACCAAGGGTTCTATCCTAAGTCAAGTCAAAGTTCAAATAAGGAAACCACTTCATGAAAGTGGTTAGAGATCAATAATTACGAATGAAGATTTATCTGGAGAACAAATAGGAGCAGAAAATGAAGTAGGCCATCTGATATACCAAGAATGACCACCATATCAAGAAAAAAGGAACATTCTCAACAAAACAAAAGTAGCTAGGAAAGTGAGCAAAAACGAAGTGAAGACGCAACAACGAAGCGGAAGGAAACCTAAGCTAACCTATATACAACTATATACAAAGACGAGCTTAAAAATGCTTAGGCAAGGAAATAATGCTTGAGGTGCTACCCATTTATTGGAAATGGGACATCCTCTCCAATGAGTGTCTTGAGGCGAAAGACATTGTCTCCTAAAATTTTTGATATTTGAAAGCGGCCAAGCAAGAGCTTGTCAAATTTGTCATGTCCCCCTTTCTTTTCATGGGTATTGTCCTAGCAAAGGACTAAATCAGTAATCCTAAAGGCCTTTACTTTGGCTCGATGGTCAAACCATATTTTAACTATGCCCTGGTGTTTGGAAATTTTTTCAATTGCTTGGTCATAGACTTCTTCTAGGTGCAACAACTGAGCTAAACAAGCCTCACGTATGTCTCCCTCCTCATAGTATGTGATGAGAAATTGGAGGGTGGGAATCTTTAGGTGGATGGGAAAGATAGGCTCCAAGCCATAAACGAGATGGAAAGGGGAATCACCCAAAGGAGCCTTATGGTGTGTACAATCTTCCCAAAGGGAAAAACTAAATTGGGTGTGCTAGTCTTTGGGGTTTTTGTCAAGCAGTTTTTTGATAACAGTTATCAGATTTTTGTTCGTTGACTCAACTAGGCCGTTTCCTTGAGAGTAATAGTTAGAATAAAATTTAAGTGCAATCCCATAATCAAAGGCCAAACTAGCAAATTTAAGCGAGGAAAAGGCGGGGCCATTATCACACACGAGGGAAAAGGGGTAGCCAAAATGATTCAAGATAAAACTTTCTAGAAAATTCACAACTTCAGTAGTATATTGCCTACATGCTATTGCTTCTATCCATCTAGTATAGTAATCAGAAGTGGTTAGAATGTACCTATGTCCTGTAGAGGATGGTGGCCTTACCAGATCAATAAAGTTGAGTCCCCATTGAGAAAATGACCTTACCTCCAGGACAGGTTGTAACAGGACAACAACGTTTCTTTCTTTGGTAGCAATAGTTTTGCAAACGTGACAAGTTCTGACATGGTTGTGCACATCCTTAAACACCGTTGGCCAGTAGTACCTAGCTTGTAGGATCTAGTGAGTGATTGAAGGGTCAGATCTGTGGCCAGTGCCAAATTTATCATGAAATTATTTCAACACTCTAACTGTCTCCTCTTTTCAAAGGCATCTAAGCTAGATTCCCTCATGATTTATGTTATATAATGTGTATCCTTGTAGCATGTAACTGCTGATTTTCTATTTAAGGGAACACTTTTGTAATCCCTACAACTGGGATGGGCACTTGTTGTTCATCAGATAGTAGAAAATTTCATCGTACCACTCTCTGGGAGAAACATCTTCTAGTTGATACTGTTGCAGTGAGCTCTGGTCTTGCTTCAACTAGTGTTTCAGCTATGGTTAAAGTGAGGGCCTGCCCTCAGACTAACTTCATGGTCTGAATCTCCATGTCATATTCCTGTAATAAAGTTACCCATTTGGCTTTCCTTTCTCCTAGCTCATTCTGCATTAACATGGTCATGACTATAGGATCAGGCACAATGGAAAACACCTTATTCTGCAAGATGTAATGTCATAATTTATTAACTCCTCTTACTAAGGCATATGCTTTCTTTTTGACATTATGATACCTTAACTCTGTATCTTTCAACAGGGCACTCATGAAGGCAATAGGGTGTTCGCTTCCTTCGTCATCTTTCTGAGTTAGTATACTGGCACAAGAGTGATATGAAGCAAATGAATAGATGTAAAATGACTTTAGATAATCTAGACTGACTAGCACTGGCACATCAACAATTGATTTTTTGATTTCTTAAAAATCCTATTTGGCTTCTGGCGTCCATTCAACCTTCACATCTTGCTTTAGAATAGCATTTAGTGGCTTGACTATTTCAGAAAAGCCTATGATGAACTTTCTGACGAAGCTAATCTTTCTAAAGAAGGATTTCAACTCCTTGCTTCCTGGAAGTTGAATTTTCAAAATGGCCTAAATGCATTTGGGATCTATGGAGATTCCCTTTTTTGAGATCAAATGGCCCAACAACTTACATTCCATAACTTTGAATATGCTCTTCTTTGGACTCAACAAAATTCCAAACTCTCTACATTTTTGGAAGACCTTACATAAATCAGAGACGTGATCCCATATTTTCTTTGAAAACATAGTAAGATCATCCATATAGATGATGATGCATTTTTCAATCAGTTCCTTAAAGGAAATATCCATGGCACGTTGGAAGGTTGTGCTAACATTGATGAGTCCAAACAACATTCTTCTGTATGGAAAGGTGCCCCATTTTGTAGTAAAATCCATTTTATGCTTGTCTTCATACTATACAATCACTTGATTGTATCCCAAGTATCCATCTAAGAAGGACATTATTTGAGACCCATTAACTATTTGCAATACCTCATCCAGTGAGGGCACCAGATAGTTGTCCTTTTCTGAGGCCCTATTCAAGTTGCGGAAGTCTACACATAATCTGATTTCTCCTTTCTTTTTCTTGACTAGGACCGATTTTTCACCCATGTGGAGTGTCTAATTGGGAATATGATTCTGGCGAGCAACAACTTATGGAATTCTTTGTAGGTGATGGGTTCTATCAATGCATTGACCAAGCGCTGACGCTGCCGAAAAGGTCTCACATCCGAATTGAGAGGGATGGTGTGAGTGATGATTGAAGTGTCATACATCTTCAATTCCTCGTAGCTCCAAGCAACCACATCATGGTACTTGTGCAGGGAATCAATGATCCCTTTCCTTTCTTCTAAAGTGCACACTTTTATGATGAACACATTCTTAACTTTTTCATTTGTTCGTAAGTTGTGATCATCACACTGGTTGTCAATGGAATCCTTCTTTTCTTGCCGATCCTAATCTTTGATCTGATCCAAATCAAATATTCATTCAAGTTGAACCATACCTCATGGTATTGCATTTTTTTTGAGATTAATGACTCCCTCTATGTCTAATTCGGCTTCTTTGGGCTCTGCCTCATCAATTATTTGAGTCGTAAACACATTAGAGCTAGTGATGAAATCCAAGATATTATTTTCATCATTGAACACTTGGAAGTTGGTGATATTATCTGGCTCCAATGGAGCGGAAGTAAGCTCAATAGTGAACCTTTTTAAGCCATCCAAGGATATAGGCTGTAGGGTGCTAGCTATCTAGGCTAAGGCATTGGTGGTATGGTTCTTGGAATGGGGAATCAATTGAATGTTGAAGGAATCTATTCCTTCTATGAGATCCTAGACTAGTAACATTTTAACCTTCTTTCTCAGGGCCATCAAGAGTGCATGGACTAATGCTTCATACTCCTCTACATTGTTTGTGCAATAGAAGTGGAGTCTATGAGCAGAAAAGTATGTCTTACCTGTGGGGCTGATAAGCTCGAATCCAGCTCTTGCTCCTAGCTTAGACTTGGACCCGTCAAAGCGCAACATCCAAAACTTGGAGGAACTTTGTGCTTTGGATCCCATAGAGCACACTTCTTCTCTTGGTTGGAAACCTGTTTCAACATCTTTAGGTGAAGGTGAAAAGTCAACATGGCTTTGGTTCAGCTGTTCTATTTGGAGTTCCCCCTTCAGAGTGACTTGTCCTCTAATGTGCTCAACTACTGTTTGAAAAAAAACAAAATTCAAAATTTGAGTGGGAAGCATTATGTATCCCACACCAACTGGGTAATAAGAGCTACTAAAAGTTCATTCTTGCTCCTAAGCTAAACTCATCTTGCACACATTTTTCCATAAAGTCCTAGAATCCATCAAGCAATCCTAGGCTACCATCCTCATAGGATTCTTCATCATCTGATTCTACCAACATCTCCATACCCTAATGCATGTGTGTTAGGTTGGTTAGAGGATTACATAACATGAGGATAAATTATTCAACCACTTCCTCTTCCTGAAACTCTAGTTCTTCTTGATATGCCATGGGACAATAGTTGCCTAGTTTTGTTTCAACAAACAACACCTCATTTGTATTATTGTAATCTGTGATCATGAATTTCATAAGAGGCTCCCAATTGACACAAATCTGGTTTATAACCATTTCCATGGTATCCATAGGTGAGAAAAATATATTAGATCATATCCATTTAGTTCTTGAGTGAAGTCTCTTCCCAGTATTATGCCATACTTGTCTGGGATATCAACAACTTGAATATCGATCACTTGCTACACCCTCGGGTCAACAACAATCAACATGGGTATTCTATTAATTTATCCAACTATGTTCAGTTTTTTCTTGTCCAAATGGGCCACCTTTCATTGGGAGGGTGTTGGAATAATTTCCAAAGCTTTTCATACTGCCAAAGGCATGAAATTGGCCGAGGCTCCCGAATCGAGTAGGAAGTTGTGCAAGTTCTTTTAGAATATTCTGATAGTGGTCAAGAAAGGAGGAGTTTCCAATTTTACTTGGAAGAAGCCCATGGGTGTGTCTGCTTGGGCTACTTGAGCTTTGTCCTTATTATTGGATTTATCCCTAGTTTGTGTCTAATTTTGTTCCTTAGCCATTTGCTTGCTTGTTTGTTGATTTAAGGGTTGATCCATTTTCTTCCCTAGGATTTTCTTGATAACAGGTTCGTTTTGTGAATCATCAAAGGAGACCATTTTGACAGGTATTTATTAGTTTGATTTGGATGAGGCAGTCCCATTAAGCACCCTAAAGAGGTCATTTCTAACTGTGGGGACCTTAATCAATTTGAAGGCTTATAGGCTTAGCTTGACCTTCTTAAATTCTTTAGCAACATATTCACCCATTTGCTCAATTTCAGCTTCAAAATATTTTTCTCGAGAGGAACTAGTGGGTTGTCTTTGTGTCTAGTTTTGTTGTCTATTCTTATTGAAATATTGGGTGGGAACATAAGGGTAGCCTGGGTTGTTACTGACATTGGGGTTTTAAAAGGGCCACCTGCTTGCTTATTCCTCAATTTATAAGGGGTTTCCCTTTGGTGGAACATTTGGACCTCATATTCTCATGTCTCTTCCTCATCTACTGGACCATTATCTACCGAATCAAAGAGCTGAGATAAAGGACTTTCGTTTCTTACCTCTTTTGCTTCTTCATCCTTTGGGGTAGCAGTCTACTTTTCAAGTACATTGTTCTCACCTTGTGGGAAAGGAGCTTGGTTAAGAACCAACACTAAGGAGTCATATGGTTCGAATGGGACTATGTCTCTACAACCCGCATCATATACTGTATTTTGAACCTCTACTTGGAAATTTTTTGTGGCTATTTGGAACTCAGGGAAATCTAATTCAGAATGCCAATTTGTTTTGTGAATGTGGCACCATTTGGATAAGGCTTCCTTTGCTAGGTATACTTCGCTTGTTGTCCTATTTGTATTGGTCAGCTAATCGAGAGGTGTAGGAACGCCTCCATTGTTTGGCCTCATGTTCTAGGTTTGATTCTATCTTTGTGAAGGCCTTCTTTAAAAGCCTTGGTAAGAACTTTGACCTCTCTCATAATTCTGTCTAGAAGAAGTACCCACATCACGGTTGTCTCGGTTGAGATTGGCTTGGATGCTTCTTTTGGAGGCTTGTAGATGGTTATTCTAATTTATTAAGTGTATCATTTCAGTTGAAATCTTCTTGATCATCTTCATCAATTCATCTATTCAATCATTCTTTGTGTTGTTCAGTTGAGGTGCTTGATTATGGAGGAAGACTGATTGTACTGCTGGTTGATTTTGTTGAGCAGGAGGGAACTCGGTTCCCTATAAGTATGTAGGCCCTTAAGGCTATTGAGGGTAAACTTGTTTCTATGGTTACAAGTAATGAGGCACTAGAGGTGCCTGATTCAATGGCTGCCCTGGATGAGGCACTATCGGCAATTGTGGAACTTGATTCATGATTGGCGCTTGGTGTGCCAAGGCCTGGGTAAGTCCTTGGATCTATATTGGATGAGTAGCTAGTCCCAAGGATGGCAGTGGACCAAGAATTTTTTGTCCCATATCAGTACTTGCTATGACCGCTTCATCATAGGCCTCCACCAAGCTAGCAGGCGGCAGGCACATTCTTTTTACTACCGCAGACATGAGGTTGTCTAAGGCAACATAGTAGACTTGTTGATCATAGGGATCATAAACCACAGAGGGAGTCTGCAACTTCATGTAAGCATGATGGAATCAATCATTTAATGAGTTGATTGATTCATTGACTTCCCTTTGAACAAACATAAACTACTGGTATAACTCGGAAGGGCTGATCAGAAGCTTGAATTTTTGCAAGAAGGCATTCTTTAATAGATTCCAAGTGGTAATGGATCTAGTCAGTAGGTTGATGTACCAATAAAAGGCCTTGTCCCCTAGGGAGTAGGGAAAGAGCCTACAAGCCACATCTTCATGATTTGTTTGCATGTCCTTCAAATCTATTTGAAAGATCTTAATATGTTCTTCAGCTGTCCTCTGTGGATCACGAGGATGAAACTTGGTGCAAAATCCTTTTGGATTCTTTGGCATGTCATGATAGTCATTGAAGGACAAGGGAGATGGGTTGTTAGCCAACCAAGCCATGATGGGAGGTGGAGGCTACATTGGCTGTGCAACAGTAACTTGGGGTTGCAAAGGAGCAACAATACTTGAGGCAGCGCCTTGGCTATGAAATACTGGGACAGGGGGAGCACCTTCACTATGGGAACCGAAGGGTTGGAAGGTAGTTTGGAGCGGGTGGGAAGAGGAAGGAGCTGCCAGAAAGGAAGGGAAGAGTGAGAAAAATGGATGGAAGGAGGAGGTGAGGATGGAGGTGAAGTGGTATGAGCAGATAGGGTTGAGGTAAATGCTTCCCCTCTTTTGGCTCTCTTAGCCTTGGTAGGGGGTGGTAGCTCTTGGAATTCCCCTTCGTTTGCTGTAGATCTTAACACTCTTTGGAACCTCTTAGGGGAGAAGCAACCAATTTGATTTAACTTAGCAAAAGTGAGGCCCTCCTTCTAGTGCCAGTTCTGTTGATGGGTGTTTTTGCACTTCTCAACACAGGTAGTACACAAGTGCACTACCTCTATTGAAAGACAACTTTCTACAAACAAGTTGCAAAAAATTATCCCAAGATCTCTCAGGTGTCAGGTCATGACTTGCAAAAACAACTTAGTGGATTGATGTGATTTGCTGGTAATCACAAGGGCCATGGACGATTTGCTAATTTGGAAAACAATTGGGTCTTCAAATGGAGTTTATGAGATTCTAAAAGTGAGGTACAATTGTTACAAGTTTAGGAAAATAGTCTAAAACTCCATGTTCAACATCAAATTTGACTTTACAATGATGTTGAAACTTTTCCTTAATTACTATTTCAAAGAAAGGTCAAAAGGAAAAAGGGAGATAAGAGTTCCTAGACCTGAAACTAATGATGAATAGTGATAATGGAGGGTTCTACAATGGACAACCTTCCTGAAATTGAGTTCCACTTAGCCAAAAAACATATAGTATCATGAAACTAGTGCTATCTTCTAAGGTCTAAAGATTTTTCAGCTAATTCATTCACTATAAAGCATGAATAAAAGATGGATTTTAAGTGCAACAATTAATTAATATTCAAACTAACTTTACATTGTTGTTCATTATCAACAAACAACAAAAAGCATGAACATGGAAGGCATCAACACAATAACATTCTTCATTACCAGTGGACTGCATGAACTAAACTACTAAAAGCAACTTGAAGTACTTAGAACATCAAACTAAATCTATCCAAACCTACCAACTTTGAGAAGATGAATCATGCAACATGTGAGAAACACAAGAATCCACCAAAACATTGGAATTCTATTGAAATTTCTATAGCATGTCCATACACAACAACTCAACTCTCTCTTTGAAAATGAGAGGAGACCCCTATTTATAATTTTCCAAAAGTGAAATGAATAGCCAGGATTTATTTTCATTGTGTGGCCAAGAGTCATTTTACATTAGGGTTTTAACTACCCCCAAAATATATGAATATAAAATACATTTTGTCCTATCCCTATTTCATCCTCTAGTGGCCTTGACACTATAACAATTTTGTCCTCTAGTGGATGACTTCTTTTTCCAGCTAAACATTCAGAAACTCATTATCAATCTCTTGTTTTCCTTGAATTTTCTAAAGGGTGGCGTACTCCACAAATTTCCCAATCAGTCCTAAAGCTTATCCCATTCCATGATTTCAGATTGAAAGAATTAGAAGGCCAGCCTCTTAAATCTGCCAGTGATTTTCTCCTAGTCCTTTGCGCATCTTGGTGTGGCCTTGATTACCTGTTTGGCCTGAGTGAATGCTCTTATAGAAAATTCCATGAAATCCAATGTTAGTGCATCTGCTGCCCCTTGCTCCATCTTCTTATGGAAGAATGGTCTGATCTTCTCTGAATCTAGCTATAGGGTAGGCATGTCATAGTTTGTCATTAGCTTGAGGTAATCCTCGATGTCCATCCTATGTTCTATGACCCATTCGAGATGAAGGTCAACCTCATGCAACACTCTTTCTAGAATGTCCCTCATATGATCTAGGCCCATTGTCCATGTCTCCACCAACCAGTAATCATCCTTGACGAGCGCTAGTTCTTTCTCCCATGTTTTTTGAGGCATCTTGAGAATGACCTCGAGCTTAGGATAGGTGATCCTATATAACTTGGTGAACCGGTGACATATCTTTTATGTTCCCTCCAATTGATTTTGCACGCCTCAAAAATTGATGGTCATTCGAGTAGCGTACCTATGCCCATGTCATCATTGTAAAGCACTCGTTGGAACCAATCTGCCATAGCCTTGGTCCAATTCTTCATCTTTTCCATCCTGGTAAGTTCTTCTTGGGAGAGAAGCAGGGGATGGAAGATGTTGTTGGGGCCTCTTCTTCCAAGGACGTCCATTTCTGAATATAGGCGGAGAGATCCACCACCTGTACTTTTAGTTCTTCCTTAGAGGATTGATCTTTGGTCATTTGTTGCATGATTGTGGCTACCGAGCCTTGGAAATCATCTATTTTTTGCTTTCTTGTTGCAAGGCCCATGTTGATGGTGGAAATGTTATAACTAACCCCTTCTCCTTTTTCTATCACTGGGGTGGCGATCTACACTGTCCTTGATCCTAAGGCATCAACTGTGCTATGGGAGAAAAATATTGGTTTCTTTTCCTTCCTCATCTTTGTTTGCGCTCTTGCTAATATAGCCTCAAGTTGGGCCTTTGGATCAACAAGAGCCAGGGCTTTCTTTTGTAGCTGCTTCTCTAGCCAGTCAGGCATCTGAGTTTCCCATTTTGGTGATTCATGATCACCTTCCTCTCTATGCACATGTTGGAGTTGTTTCTCCTCATGGCCCAAGACTTCTCATTTAGTTCTTTCCTCTTCTTCATCTGAGTCCTCAATATGTATATCCTTTCCTATGTACAACTCAGTATTGGCTATGTTTTTGTTAGCGACACTTTCTTTCTGAGGAACTCTTTCTTCTTCTTGTTCAAGCTCTGCACGATGCTCTGGCTTGGGGCTCTTCTTTGGTGCATCTTCTTCATTTTCTTCTTCTTTCTCTTCTTCTTCTCTTTTGGGTGGTACCTCTTCTTCTTAAATAGGGCCTTTGTCTTGCCCAACCAGTAGAGGCTCTTCGAGTATCTCCTTAGAAGGATGCTTTTCAGATTTAGCCTCTTCTCCTATATCCTTGAGTTTTTGGGAAAAATTCTCTTCAAGCTCTTGATCTGAGGTCTCTATGATGTACATGGTGTTGAGGGCTTCAGTATCTTCCCTTGAAGAGTGTGAATTTTCCTCATCTGATGACACTGTTGGCCTCCTACAATGATTTAACAACTAAGCCCTTACAACTGTGATTCAAAGATTGGAAATCTAAGCTGAATAGCCATTCAATCATCATGAAGGTGCATTTAACTTGTCAACCTAGGGAAATGAACTTGAAATGGGTCAGATAAATATGTGCACTAGGAACTCTAAGTAGCCATTTTCATTCTTCAGCTAAGAAATATGCAATGCTGAAAGTAAATTACTTGGAAAGGAATAACATAAATGCTGAACATCAACCAACAACCATACTAAGCTTTGAAATGCATGACAAAAATGAAAATCTGAACAACAAACAAAAACCTACTCTATCTGCTTTGGCTACAGGAACAGTCACATAATGAAATTCTAGTGGCTGGAGGAACAATCAACGCCAAATTCTTAACTAATTACTAAACAAAAAGTAATACTAAACTAATACTAAACCAAAGGATGAATTACTCACCAAGTGGGCCCCCTTGGGTAAGTATCCTCTAAACTAATGAAAAAATCAGATGCTCAAACTTAGAACTTTATTTTATTCATTAGAAAACATGAGTACAAAAGAGTAGCCTCTAGAAAAGGATCATTTGATCCTTATTTATACTACCAACTAAACAAGGCGGTCAACTCCATGAACTGGGAGGATGCCATTTAGGGAAAATAGAGAAATTGGGGTGGTGGTTACGCATACATGTAATCAGGTCAGACATGCATGTCCAACTGCAGATTTAGCACTGCAGTAACACACGTTTTCTCAACATCAACAAAGACCACTACAAGGCAGTTAAATTCAATTTTCATGGGGAATCTCCTATCGTTGACCTCCTTTTACCTTTGAACGATTCCCTTGCTAGATGTTATGGTGCATGCCTAGTTGGTGGTGTCTTCCTCAAGTTAGCATCCTCAAATATATATGCATGGCAATGTTAGTATGCACAATACCTGCATATCTATAACCACCTTAAAGAACATTCATTAACCACATGCAAAATTAATATAGATAGTCCATATAACATTCCATTAACATTAAAGGTTTGCAGAAATAAGATCAAGCCCAATATCAATAGTTTTGAGGAAATATCATAAAAATATCAACAGTTAACATCAAGGTCCATGATATCTTCAACAAATAAACCATAAATTCTACCAAAAACTAGACCATAAACTAGGCTCATCACTCCCCCCAACCTAAGGTATTTTTTGTCCTCCAATAGGGGAAGGTTTGTTCTTCTGCTTGGTCAATGCTCTAAAATTTCCAATTGACAACTGCCCTACATCAGTGTTTGTTGTTCGTGAATCAGGGTCCCAATATGTCCAATATGCTCCATCTTTGTTCCTTTGCAACAATGTCATAGTGGTAGAACCTGAAGTTCGGTATAGGCAACATTAGGATGGGTGGTTGAAAAGTCAAGGGAAGCCAAAATCATCCCTTTTTTCTTCCAACCAGTATATATCTATTAATTCTCTTAAGTGTTGCAACATAGTTCTGGATGGAATGAGACTCAGCCTATTTGAGATCATCAGTTAGGCTATTCCATTTTTGTGAGAGGTATCTCTTCATGGTTTCCTTTTTTTCTTTTTCCTTTACCTCATACTCACTATAGACTGCTTCTATCCAAGGAATAATCCTATTACCATAGCTAGGTCTCTGAAAAGCATTATGTGCCATTCCTTGTAAATGTCCCTTGGATTCCTTGATTCAGCCTTGATGGGCAGAGGATGTTAGACTCCAATTGCTTATAAGCCCCATGTTGTTCTCCCCAACTAATCTCATTTTGTACCCAAGACATAAATGCCCTTAATTGGACATCTCCAACATACAACAGTGGGTTCCAATCATGGTCTTGAGTCACAACATAATTATATAAATAAAACTCACACAACAAATTCTTCATTTTAGAGGAAGCAATTCGATAAGCATTGAAAAATTCAACAGTGGTCTCAATAGAAGGATTCAAACCTGAGACAATTCTTCCCAACTTAAAAGAAAGAAAATTTTCCTTCAAATGCAGAGCATAGACCCTTGGAGGGGCCCTACACTCTAAAATTTTCGGATCTAAGGTTGCCATATCATCCACGTTTTTCTTCAATGTGGCAATTTATACATCCTTGTCTTCAATCTCCTCATCTTTCTTTTGAATTTCCTTCTTCAATCCACACTTTTCCTCCTTCCATTATTCTTCTCTTCTTTGCATTTCTTTCCATAAATGCATAGCTACCATGTGCATTGAGAAATCAGGGGGTTTATGCATTCCTACTAGCATTTTCCCCGTCATTGATGCTTGCTCTCCATATAGTACTAACTGCAAGGATTTAGGCTGTCTCGTCAATTCAGGCTATAGGGGTATTGATTGTTCTTTTTTTTGTTGTTGCTGTAGGAACTCTTGCTATAGGATCTCTTGCTATAGGAAATCCTGATTTTCCTCATACCCTTGATTCTCCACTTGTTCTGCAATGTCAGCAAAGTCTGCCAATGTTATGTTTGCTACTGTCTTAAATACATCCTCTTCCTCAACATTCACCTACCCCATTGGAGCTTCTATGTCCTCCTATGATATTTCTCTAGACTTACGGATTTCCTACAAAGGCATACCAAAGGCGGGCCCGACTAGTCTTGCTTTCCTAGGAGGGCTCTCATGTTTTTCTTTGGCTGTAGGATGAATAGTGTCATCCTTTCTCTTCTTAGAGCTTGGCATCTCTTTTTCTACCGGTTGCCTTTTGGATTTCCCTTTTCTTAGTTCTGCCCCTCTTTTCCATTCCCTAGTTCTCATTAAAATGCCAAGTGGAATATCATCATTAGAATTTGGGGGAGAACTTTCTTTGTCTGAGTGCTCTATCCTAGAAGAGCTAATTTCTATGGTTTCTTCTAATGTAGGAGGGTTTTCACTAGGGCCTGCATTAGAGGTTGAAGCACCAAGAGTGGCTTTAGCCATGCTCAATATCCTACTAGACCTATGGGGTTGAGGTAAAACCCTAGGTTGCAAGTGCTTAGTTATAATTTGATCAATTTTTATGAATTCTTCCCATGTCATTCCAGATACATCATGTAGAGAATTCTCACTAGAAATTTAATCAAACAATCATGGGAAACAAAATTTTCCCTACCTTTTTGAGTTTTGGCTGCCATGATTGAAAGAAGGTTGTATAGAACATTTGGCACATTCATCCTCCTTCTGTGCCTCATGTGATTCAAAAGCTTGAAGTGCACAAAATGTAGATTCGACTGTTGACCCTCACAGGAGATATGTTTTATGACATAAACAACTATCTGCTTCCATGGCTCAGGTAAAGACATTCTCTTCACACCCGATTTATGTATGCTCAATGGAGGGTCATTCGGATCTGTAAATTCAACCCTAGCTCACCTGGCATCTCTGGAAGTAGGGTAATTTTCACCATCAACAAGTAGCCTTGTAACTTCTACAATTCTTTCTTCAGTCACTATGACCTCCAAACCTTTTATCGTAGCCTTCCCTTCAGACAATGTCTAGGCGAATTCTAGTGCAATGTCTTCATCGAAATCATCCAGCTTCAGGAAGTAGTCTATCAGCCCACAATTTCTGAATTCAGCCAGGCATTGTGCATCCTGTAGTAATACATCGTTCACGGTGGGTTCATTTTGAATTAACCCACCTCCCATTGTCTGCAATCAAACAAACACTCTACAATTTCCTTCCTGCAATTCTCATATGAACCAGATTCACCTTCTTGCAACACTTGCTAAATTTCCTATACCAATTTCGACTAAATTTTCCCTTTTTAACTTACCTTTTGTTTGCAACTTGAGATATGACAGGGTCAATAATAGCAAGGAAGGAGTAATAAAGGAAAGCTATGATGGGGAGAAATGGCAGCAATAGTTGTTGTCACTACACACATGCGAGCCGTCCTCTCACTCATATTTCAAATCAGTTCAATTTAAATTTGGTTGTCGTAGACCAACATGAATTGACATGTGGGAAAGATATTCACATCTTTTTCCATCCCCCCCAACCTAATTTTGGGCATGTTTCCTCACATGCGGAATGATGACTTGACAAAGTAGGGAATATTGACATGCTATGGTGAACGCCCATATTAATGTACAACAGTTAAATGAATGCACTAAAAGATAATTAAGATATAGCAATTAATGCGCACATACCTAAATGTGTGGAGGATTTGTTGCAAAGATTATGGAGAAAGTACTGCTCGCCTTTTAAGAAATAAGTTGAGCAATTAATGAAAATGAGGTGGAATGAGGTGGAGTGGAATGAAGTGATGTGATGGAAGAGAGAGAAAGGTGGAAATGCATGGGTGGATGGGCGAAGAAATGGACTCCCACGAGAGTGGAAGTCTTTATTATGACAAGTACATACCTTAATTAGCCAGAAGGAGGGACACTAGGTCCAGTTCCTTCGGCTGCAGGAAGCTTGGGTGCAGCCTGTTGAGAAAATTATTGTAGCAGCTCCTCCTTGGAAGTTGGCTTGTGATATAATTTGAGGTGATGACCATTGACAAGCAACTTGAATCTAACTGGGTCAATAGTAGTGAGCTGAACAACACCATTAGGGAATACTTTAGCAACCTCATATGGTCCTAGCCACCTGTAGACACGTAAAATGTACTGATTGAAATTGTGCATCTGATCCTCACCACTAACATTATTTTCGTCTTGAATCATCCTTCGGTCTAACCATTTAATCAAATATCCTTATCTGATTAAATTCATCAATATTCTTCTCTTAATTAAATAAATCAGTTATCTAATTAAGTCACCTTTTCTCGATAATTTAATTAGCCATTTTGATCTAATTATCCTATTTAATTAAATAATTAATTTTATTTGATTAAATCTCTTAAGTCTATCTATTAAATTAAATAAATTAAAACCTTAGTTAGTTTAATCTAACATCATCTCTTTTAATTAAATAAATCAAAATCTTTATTTAATTAGTCCCTTATCACATTCTTCTCATATTTGATTTAAATAAATCCACAAATTTAAGTCAAATAGGTCACATCATTTAACCCTTTTTTTAAATTAATTAACTTTGATTAATTTAATCTCCTCTCATGTCCCATCCTCTAGTTTTTGCAACTTGCACATGAAAATAGATTTAATTGATTTATTGAATCTCTATTTTCCTTCAACAAGGCATCTTTTGGGAATATTCTCCAAGTTTGAATTTAAAATCCAAGTTGACATGTACATCCAACAAGGCATTTACTCTCTCTTACATGTCCTTTGCCTTGAGCCAAGTGGTGTTCAATGCATTCTTTCTTCCCTCTTGCATGTCATTTCAACAAATTCAAAATTCAAAAATATGCATTTATTGGCACAATCCTCAAAACTTGCACATCCTCCATCCACTCATAGGTTGAAAAGTGGCATCTTGCCATGGGTTGAATGTTAGTCCCACATTGCTCTATTTTGGAACAAATTCAAAATTCAAAAATATGCATTTATTGGCACAATCCTCAAAACTTGCACATCCTCCATCCACTCATAGGTTGACAAGTGGCATCTTGCCATGGGTTGAATGTTAGTCCCACATTTCTCTATTTTGGACGTTCATCCATCAATCTCATCTATAAATAAGAGGCTAATCTCCTCATTTCATTATCCACAATTTGAGTAAACTTACTATGCTCAAATATTTAGCAATCTCCATCCATATTTTTGAATTTATAGCTAGGTTATGCAGATTTTGGTCTTGAAGCACTCACCATTCTTCATCAAAGTGGATCATTCTTCAACATTCATTAAGCTTGCATCATAGGAGTTGGGAAAGGGCCAATTTTCACATCAAATTGGCACCAATTCCCCCATGGGATCAAGAGTTTGCATTGTCTTCAATAGGATTTAGCTTGCTTTATTGCTCTTTCATTTCATTCTTGTTTCATTTCCTATTTTAAACTATGCTAATGGATTTCATGGGGAATCCTTGTTCTTGCTTGCATTTGATATTCTAATGTGTTTGTTCATGTTGTTTTGCAGGTATTTGGATTGGGGTTCAACATTTTGGCACTAGAAGGAGGGCAATCTCACTTTTCAATCACATTTTTTTATCTAATTTATGCGTTTTTCTTTGTTTATAGGTTCAGCATCGCTGTTCAACACCACTAGTTCTCCAGTGTCGCTATATAGGACCACTGGAAATTCAAACTGTGACGCTGAAGTCTTCCCGCCCAAGATTTTAAATTCCAAATTATACCGCTTGACCAATCAGACTTGCGAGAATTGTGAAAAAATCAAACTACATGGCTGAGCGAAAGGGCGACACATTCACGCTCACTGGCTTGACTGCAGAGCGAAACTGACTGGTAAGCGGCGCTATATAGCACTGCTGGAGAAATAAAACTGCAAGGCCTTCATGGATTGTGCCATTGGAGGGGAGTATGAAGTGAAATTTAATTTTCAACACGTGATTTTTTTCAAATTCTTCTTTTTCTATCTTTTTGACCTTTGTTTTGTAGAATATAACTAATTTTTTTCTTGTAGGTTAAATCGATTAGAAGAAGAAAAGGAAGAGAAGCATGATGAGGTCATTTCATGAAAAAAAGTGTTTTTAAACACTTTAGCGTTTGTTTAACACTATTTGAGGATTCATTAGTCCTCTTTACGAAATTTTTTCATCTTTTTAGGCTTAGGATCCACTAATTTTGTTTGGGCTTTAAAAAGAACTTTTCAATTTTTATTACAAAAGGCTTAAAATGAACATTAGGACTCCAATCTACTAGAGTTCATTTTGGGATTAAAAATTGAACAAGGCAATTTGTCACACTTACTTTGGTGTTTTTAAAACGAACTCACAATTGCTTTGAAATGGTAAAACGAACATGTGCAACTTTTTTTTTGTGATTTCTTACTTAAACTAACATCATAGAAAAGGACGTATGCGCTTCTCTCATGCTTTATAGCGATCTTGAGAATCAAAAGGCCTTTTTTATGATCTTAGGTTGAGATAAAGTAATCACCTCCACACTTCATTTTGGGCTTAAAATTGAACAAAACATTATGCGAGTGTGAGTAGAGCATTATTGCGTACATTCTCTCTATTTGTGTTGAAAACAAAGATTGATCGAGTTACGAATATTGTCTTTATTTGCTTTTGTTTATCTTAGAGGGCCTGCCTTGGGGAAAAAGTACTCACCCAAGGGAATGAATCAACCGGTAACACTCTAAAGCCAAGAGTATTTCCAACCGGGATATAAATGTGGGTATTGGAATAAACGCCAATATCATGCGGTTGGCTCCGGCGAGATGAATTTGAAAAAGGACTCTCGCCATATGGGTCAATCTCCATGAATGGAAAGTCCTAATTAAAACCCATGTTTTAGAATTTCCAAAATCCTTGATCTATTTGTTGGTGCAAGAACGGTCTTTCTGAAGCCGCCCCACACTTTTATGGTCTTGTAGTAGAAATGGAAAGCATGCCATGGGATTTTCATGGGTGTTGATGCTTGGCTGCCCCATATAAGTGAGTGCCATGGAGGGGAGCCAGTGGGGTCAAGCAACTAACCATTCGCTAAAGATAAGCGTAGATAGACTTGTCCAAGTGGGGACTCAACAAATATTGTCTTTCATATCCATAGGGTTGTACTTATTCTTGGTTACAAAATGCTTTGCTTGTTCGAAAAAATCTTGGAAACAAACACTTAAACATCATCACCAAAATTTCAAACCCTTTAGGAGACAAATACATTTCATGTGTTATTACTTGCCCTTGGGATTCTATCCTTAGAGGTTTCTAAACACTTGGATTACTTCTCAATTTGTCTACTAAATTTAAACAATAGGTAACCCTTGCCTTGAATTCATCAAATTTCCACATAACATACTTTGTGGGATTCGAAGAAATTAAGACGTTGGACATCTAGTTTGGAAACCTAATCAAAGAAGTGTTTGTGGTAAATAAAGTCACTAAGCAAAGATAACAAAATCAACTCTCACATGCATTGAAACCTCACGATTTCCAAGAAATTCAAATCCCAAAATGAAAGTCCTTGGTTCAAAATCTGCAAATGTATGCTCAAATTGAATCACTTCTTAGTCATAAAGGTCCATAGAAGCATTGCATGTTCCTCAATACCGAGGTCTAGGTAAACAAAGTGTCTTTTTTTAGGTTCATCCTAGGATCAAAAGAAATCAAAATCTTTTTTCACCCATCCTTCAAACATCAAAACCAAAAATCATCTTCTGAGAAATCTTGAAATTATACTTCATGCTAGGCTTTTTGGAAAAAATAAAAATCATCAAATCCTTGAGACAAAATCCTTGAAATCTTTATCAAATCATCTTTGGCTAGGTATATGTAGATGTATCCTTTTGCATATGCTTAGTCAAAATTATCAAACCATCTTATTTAGCTAGGTATATGTAGATGCATCCTTCTTCATATGCTTGGTTAAATTATCATCTTGTTTGAATAGGTGTGGGTAGATGCATCCTTCTCCCTACACATATTAAAATTATCATCCTTTGAGAAAATATACCCCTTAGATAATCATCCAACATCTTAGGGTCTATTTGTTCAATCAAAGAAAACCAAAATTAATCAAGTCAAGGGAAATCCAAAAAATCAAAATCAAAATCCAAAACATATCCAAAAGTCCTAAAAGTCTAGCATTCCCCTCAAGATTTATCAAAAGATCAAACATCCACATCATCCATCTCTTCCATCATCATATCACCTTTTGATCCTCAAGATATCCTAAAAATTTCTCTTTTGTGCTTAAAATAGGATCAATCCAAAGAATTAAGAGATTCATCTCCCATATTCTTGAAAATTGATCCTTGTTTTATGGTTCAAACTAGATCTCAATACAAGATGAACATGGAAGCTAACAAAGAAACACCCGCTTCAAGTGACCTAAGCCAAACAAACGTCGAAATGAATCCTGTCGAATCAAGCAATCCTTTGACTATCTCATATCACAAAACCCACCAGAGGAAATTCAAGAAGAAGACCTTACCTTTGGGATGTTGCATGAAGAAATAACCGAAATGCTCCAAAATCCAGAAAACCATAAGATCATCAACATCATGATGAGGCTTAACCCTTCACTATACATGCTTGAAATAGCAAAACAAGGGGCCAAATTACATTCTAATTTCGACGTGAGCTCTATAGTGGAACCATATTTGGATATCATGCCTCTAATTTCATCCACACTCCCCATCTCATCTACACCCCCATCCCAAAGCATCACTCAAAACATTCCACAAATCACAACATCTTTTGCTCCAACCCAACACAATGTTAATAAGGGAAATGCATTTCTTAATGCTATTCGAACACACCCCCTTGTCAACAATCAAGACTTGGATGCAAGTACCATTTTGGAACAAAACATACCCCAAAATCCATTACATAAGTATGTCCCTTTCACTTTCCATAATGATCCATCATCATCATCCTTCCACGCAACACCTCAAACTTTTCTCATCACAAATTTGCAAGAGGAAGGTGACATGTTCGGACTTGGGGGAATTTTTGACACCACATCATTTTCTCAAGAACTCACACCCCTCACATTTTCACCTCTTCCACCATTACCATCATTATCCACACCTCTACTTGGCTTGGGACTCCCACCTTTACCAAATATAAATCAAAATCAAACCAACATTCCAAACACCAATCAATTCATTACGCCAAACTCTCAAAACTTGTCATCGATATCACAACAACAGATGAAAACTACACAAGCAATCACGACATCATCGACCATCCCCCTAACATCTCAAAGCACGGGGTCTCAAGGACCAACCACATCAATAGCACCATCCACCACTCAAACCACCAACATGACATCACCACTCACCACCACCACAAGCACCATTCTAAATCCACCACCACCCCCACCAACACCAAACTTAAATTTATCAAGCAAATACAACATGGCATTGCAAACCGCTCACCAAGCTGCTTATCAAAAGGAATTCCTGCAAGTGTAAAACAAAAATCTGCACAAATAGCCGCCCAACAAGCCGCACAAGCAACACAAAATGCTCAAGCCTCCCAAATTGCACAACAAGTGCAATAGGCTGCACAAGCCCAAGCCTTATTGCAACAATAACAACAAGCACAACAAGCACAAAAGGCTGCCCAAGCCCAAATTATATTGCAACAACAAGCGGCACGAGCCCAAGCCCAAGCTCAAGTGCACGACCAATATCAAGCACAACAAGTGAAAGCACAAGCACACTTTCTTGCACAAAAATAAGCAGCATAACTATAGGCATATAATTAGAAAGCAATAAAACAATATGAAGAGCAACAAGAAGTAGCCCAATTGGCAGCCCAACAATAAGCATTGTTGGAACAACAACAAGCACAACAACAAGCTCAACAACAAGCAATCCTAGCACAACAACAACAAGATCAACAACAAGCGTTGTTTATACAGCAACAAGTGCAAGCATACCTGGCTCGACAAAATGTGCAAATACCATCAAACAACACACCAAACAACCCACCCATCCAACCCACAATTGAAACACCCCATAATACCTTCGTCTCACCCCCTGATCTACAGAATGATGTAACGACACAAATCAGGTTGCTCTCGCAACAAGTGCTCGATCTTCAATCAGGGTGAACCACAAAAACACCAAGCAACTTGTGTCCATATCCATTTGATAGGAGCCTTGTAATGAAACCATTCCCGAAGGGATTTAAGATCCCCAAGTTTGACAAATATCATGGGATGGGAAACCCTGAAGATCACATCAGGGAATTCCAGGTTCATTGCATGGAGGTCGCATACGACGATACCTATTTGATGCAACTATTCCCTAGGAGTTTGGCTGGCCACGCTATGGAATGGTTCTCTCACCTACCTACAGGCATCAAAACATTCAAAGAAATTATAGATGTATTCATTAAAAACTACACATGCAATATTGCAATGGATGTCAGTCTAGAAGAACTCTTAGCTCTGAAACAAGGTAAGAATGAATCATTTGATTCATTCCTACAATGATGGCGATCCAAGGCCAATTGGAGAAAATGGACCATGCTCGAGGAACAACATGTTTGCACCATCATATCCAACCTTGATGGCCTCTTGGCATTCCATCTCAAGGTACAAGGGATCACCACATATGACCAATTGATCCCCAAGGCGCTCAACATCGAACGAGCCCTTATGACACAACCCGCTGGATCAACTTCATACCCCGAACAACAAAACAACCGCCCACCCGCCAATTACAATGATAAACCTCGCACATGGGAAATGAAAAAAAATGTTACTAATGATGGTTTTGTCGATGCCAAAGTAGTAATCAGTGCCCCTCGCCAAAATACACCCGCACCACAAATCCAAAACCAACACCAAAACAATCATCAAGCAACACAACAACCAAAAAATAATCTGACAATTAAAAATTTAAATGATCAAAGGGGACCACCCCAGCGTAACAAGAATTACCCCAAGCGAAAGTACACCACTCTGGAGGAACCACTTGAAGTCATCATGAAGAAACTGATAAATGAAAAACTCATCAAAGCTCCCACCTATGAGAATTACCATGAACTGGATGTGAAACCTCCTTGGTATAATGAGAATCAACTTTGTGACTTCCATAAAATAAAAGGGCATACCACAAATAGTTGTATGAGGCTAAAAAACATAATTCAATATCTCATCGATCAAAGAATTATAAACGTGGAACAACCAACAGGAAACCAAGACCTTAAGATATACACGAATCCGATGCCTAACCATGTCAATAAAGGGAATAATAATACTGATAAGGGGAAAGGCATCCTCACAAACATGAATCATGTGTATGAAACTATCGTCGCCTCCCTGAATGAATACTGCACAGTAATCACTATCAAAGGAGCTCAAGCTGATTGTGGAGTCACCACAAGAGGTGGAAAAGTTACCATTGTAGGGTCATCCTAGCCAAACAAAGTCCCCGCACCTAGATCTATCCCTAATGGATATAACATCCTTGATTAGCTCAAAATAATGCCAGCGCAAATCTCCATCATGGAGTTACTAAAAATCTCATCTTCCCATAAGAAAATCCTTGAGGAAGCACTGGCTTCATCCACTGTCCCTACAGATCTTGATGCAGAACAATTCCAAGCTATGGTTGGCAATATCATTACTTTGAATCTCCTCACATTCTCCGACCAAGATTTTCCTGCCCAACCATCTCATAACCGTGCACTCCACTTAGAAGTCCTAGTATAAAAAAGAAAAATCAAAAGGGTCTTGGTGGATGGAGGTGTGGGCTTGAATATTTGTTCTCTCAAGCTTATCAAACAATTACAAATCTCAGAGGATTCTATTGAAAAAGGAAAGAGTATCACAATAAGAGCATATGATGATCAAGAAAGAGTGTCTCAAGGCACAATCAAAATCCTTATTTAGGTAGGGCCAGCCATCATGGAAACCACTTGTTAGGTCTTGAACCTCGACTTGCCGTATAACATCCTCCTAAGATGCCCATGGATTCATGCGATGAAAGCAGTAGCATCAACTTTCCATCAATGTGTTAAATTCACACATGAAGGACAAGAAGTTACCATCCATGGAGATCCCAAACCATTCTCCTATTGCAAAAACCTCGAGGAAAAGTACTATAAAATCCCCCAAGTATAAAAAAATGATGAGGGCCCATCTACACCATACATTGATCCTGCCACTCTCGCTTCCACTTTTGCGACAGAGACACCTGCCTCTCCCGCCATCCCCACCATCTCTGACATTAAGTTCATCATCCAAGATAACAGTTGTGGAAACTACATGATCCCTAAAAATTATGCTTTTGTGGTAGGAGAGCTACCACAATCTCCTAGATCACGGGGACTGTGTGTATGAAAATATGCCTGTTATAAAGGATTCCAAACACATTCAATAAAACATTATATCAAAGAAACTAAAAGAAAATTAAACAAACTCTTTATAGCAGCTTCTTCAAAGTCGTTCTATTGCTCTCTATCTCCAGTGTTTCGTTGGTTCAAGTTGCTCTCAGATTTAATATTCCAAGCTCAATGAAATGGACTACTAGAGAATGCGATTTAAACTAAAATGCATATTATGCTAAAATGCAAGATTATGCTATGCTATGATAAAATTATTATTGCCAAGATATGAATATTGCTGAAATGCTAAAGATGCAAATGCGTAAGCATAATTGCGTATATCTGTTCGTTCGTAACCAATGCTTGGATTTGCACACGTATTTAAAGAGTTTTTGAGAGAATCTGGTTGGCTGCTATGATCAACGGTTGAGATCAAGCTAGTTGGGATGAACGGTGAGAGATTTTTGAAAGGTGGGAGAGAAATAGAAGGTTTCCTCCACAGATTTTCTCAGTTAGATCCGAAGGAAGGTTGCCATTTGAAGAATGAGTTGAGAATGAATTTCATAATTAAATAAATAAACTTATTTAATTATGTGTGAGGATGAATTTAGAAGTTTACATAATTAAATGAGTAATATTTAATTATGTGTGAGAGATGAATTTAGAAGGTAATTAAATATTTAAAATATTTAATTATGTGTGGAGTGAGAAAAGGTATTAAATTAAATATTTATAATATTTAATTTAACTATGAGATGAAGCAGGTCTTTGGAGGAATATTCCATTATTTGAATTCAAATATTCAAATTTAGAATAACATGATAATTAATATAAATAAATTATAAAATTTATTTAATTTAATTAAGAGGAATATGGAAGATGGTAATAATTAAATAAAGTTATTTATTTAATTAAGGTAGAAGAATTATAAAAGTGAACAATATAAATAAATAATTAAATCTATTTATATGTAGATGACTTTAGAAGGTTAATTAAATAATTTATATTTAATTAATAAGCTTGATTATTCATGGCCATTTTTAGACATATACATTTTGCCCCTCTTTGAAGTGATGTGTGAAACACATTGCTTCAAAGAAAATAAATTTTTTGCCCCTGATATATTTTTGATGCTGATATTGTTGATGCCCCCTCAGGAGGTAAATCATGGATGATGAAAAAACTGGATTCGATGATGATATTTTGCTGGTGATTCAATGATTTAGCTCCCGATAATTGGTGTAAAAGATGCCCCTGGTGAAAAATAAAATACATGTCATAAAAAACCCACCTTAATTGACCCATATAAGGTAAAAGGGGTAAAAGTGGAAGTCATTTTCACCTTTTTACTATAGTGATTTGGATACTCTAACAGTGATATAGCGAGATTCCGATCCCATTTCACACACAAAGATTTGAGCAGGCCCATCAATTTCAAAGACCAGTCACGTAAGGACCACCGGTGAGTCGATTAAACCGTTTATGATTCAAAATTTTGTGATTTTGATGATTTTTTTTACGTTTTTCATGCGGATTTAGGGAAAAAGATAATGTTTTAGCACATATGACTGTCTGTTTTATCGCATTCGAGAAAATTTCCGTAGCGCATATAGGATGTTCTTTAGTGCATATAGGTGTAGGGAAAATTTTAAGCTTTCTAGCGTGTACGAAGTGTAGATTAGCGCTTATAGGATAGAAGCCCGGCTAGAAAACTTTAGCGCATATAGGGCACAAAATGATGCACTTACGGATTAGCGTCTCTAGGGTATGAAGTAGCGCATCCGTGGGGTATCTTAGCGCATATAGGGTTTTAGCGCTAATAGGAAAAACTTTAGCACTTTCAGGGCGCAAAAACATGCATACGGGGTTTTAGCGCATATGGGAAAATTTTGGTAGAATGCTATTGTGATGAAAAATGATGGTCTACATTGCTTCCTTGGTCAATAGATAGAAAAATTAGTTTGCCATCATGCTGATATGGATAGAAATGATAGAAAATCTGATGATTAACTGATAACTTTGCTTCCCCAAATAGAAAATAAAGAGTAGATAACTGATAACTTTGTTTCCCAAAAATGAAAAACAATGAGTAGATTGATTGACTGATTGTTTGATAAATTTTCTTCTCATGAATGAAAAACAATGAGTAGATTGATTGATTGTTTGATAACTTTTCTTCATATGAATGAAAAACAAAGAGTAAATGTCTGATAAATTTTCTTTCTATGATAGAAACCAAATAGTAGATGATGGTTTTCAAACATATTTGCATTCATGACTAAAGTACAAATAAGAAAATGATGTGATCATTGATAAATTTTCTTTCCTGAAAAAGAAAACAAATAGTAATATGATGATAGTGTAGATTGATTTGATATTTAGATAGATAGATGTAGCAGTGATTGCATGATATGATTAATGGAATGATATGGGTCACTGATATGGTTCACTGATATGGGTCATTGATATGATGCATTGATATGATTCACTAATTAATTTGATATGGGTCACTGATATAGTTCACTTGATAGATAGATCACTGATATAGTTCACTTGATAGATAGATCACATGATATGAGTCATTGGTATGAGTCTGATTAAGTGTACTTGTGATGACCAAAAAAATATGAGGTTTTCGACAACCTCCATATTAGATAGTGGTTCCTGATATGTTGGGATCAGATAGGAGAGTTGACTCCAGCAGAGGTACAGTGGATAGGTGCATGTGGGTTGGAATCTTTGTTGACTATCCCATGAGGGATTCAAGTCAACAAGGGGTTGTTGACTGCACTGGCAGAGAGGTGGCACTCCGATCATAACACCTTTCATTTTCTGACTGGTGAGATGACTGTGACACATGAGGATGTGTATAGGATTCTAGGGATTCCTGTGGTAGGTGCCCTTGTGGTTTATGACCATAAGGAGATAGGAGGGACTGAGGCACTGAGGAGGATCTCCGGTGATATGTCGATAGCAGGATATTGGGTGCGGTGGGTGGATTTCAGTAGATATTCAGCCTTAGTTGCTATGTTGGCTGCATTCATTGGAGGCTTCCTTGGACCAGACCATCGGTCGAAGGGATTTTCAGTTGGGTGGAGTAGGATGCTGAAGTGGATGGTGACACAGCCACGAAGGTATGCCTAGGGGAGCTGCATTTTGGCCCATTTGTATCATGATCTACATCAGGTTGTATACCGAGGGTCGACGAGTTTGGCTAGCGGTGTGACTCTACTCCAGATCTGGGCATGGGAGCATATTGATGTTACGAGGCCAAAGTGTGCCAGGGCTAGGCCACCAGGCAAGCCGTATGTAGAGGCATATTCAAGTGCACTTGTCTAGCCCAAGTTGGGCAAGATGGAGTACTGGTGGCGCATGCTGGATGATGTGGATTTAGTTATATGGAGGTCGTACATAGATTGCAACCCCTAGGACACATATCATTTAGATATGCCATTTGTCTGTATGCCCCGATATCTGATAGGGTAGACCCCATACATTATTGAGAGATTTTTGGCTTTGCAAGTTCAGAGATAGTGCGGATTCAAGCAGGGGATGCCATACGGCATTGCTCACTATGGGCGGCCCAAAGATGATCCTGGATGGGGACGCTGTATTACCTACCAGGTGGCGTATACAGAGTATTTGAGCTTACAGCCTGAGGTATGGGCATACAGGCCAGAGGTGACAGATGCAAGGATGTCAGATGAGTACTTAGTGTACTTCCACACATATCGATTCCCACGATTTACATTTCTAGATGAGCCAGGGCCCATTGCAGTAGTACAACAGCCAAGGGTGGAGAGATAGGGGAGGTGGCGGGTGAAGAGTAGGCGGTGGGTGGAAGAGAGGAGGAGGAGGAGAGCGGACATGAGGAGGAGGGGGATAGAGATAAGGAGGGAGGAAGAGATGAGGAGGAGGGAGTCAGAGATGAGGATAGCTTAGATGATGGAGATGATGGGGGAGATGATGGAGGGGAGGAGGAGAGGGAAGTGAGGCAGAGGTTAGACATCCTCAACAGTGCTCAGATTATACGGAGGCCTAGATCTAGTGGCAGACCATAGACTATTATCAGGTTGTCCTCCTCATCATAGCTAGTGTAGATAGACATGCTGCAGGCCTAGGTGCAGGCTGTTCAGGGTCAACTAGGTCAGGCGCAGAGTGTGATAGTGCAGTTAAAGGCACAACTTGTACATGCACAGGATCAGGTTCCAACACCAGCACAAGTATCTCGGCCTGCCCCAGACCCATAGATAGCCCGATTGATCATAGAGAGGGATGCTTTGAGATGGAGGGAAGTGGAGGTTGAGGGGGTTGCTCAGAGGCTTATGGGAAATGTAGAGAGTTCCTCCTTGCGAGATGCGATTGCAGAGGGCATGGAGATGGCGAGGGAGGAAAAGTAATACCATGTTAGATATGAGGAGTTGTGTCCTTCTGAGCACAAGGAGGCATTTCCACAATCTCGCAGTAGGACCAGGAGTAGGTCACGGATAGCCACACAGAGCATGGGGGTTACTAGGCCTCGGCGGGATCCAGATGCGGGTACCAGTGGCAGGCCACCTCCTTCCAGACTAGCTCCATTGGGGGCATCAACCAGCTGATGTAGATGTATTTCACACATGTATATCATTTTTGGAGCATGTATATGTGATTTTTTTGATCATATCCCATGTATCTCTCTTTGGACTTTTCAGTTTCTTTGAATATTGGACATTTTCCTTATTTATGATGAGTGATGATATGCAACGGTGATGATTTTTGATGATGTGATGTGCATTTTTTATTATGTGATATGCATTTATTTCTATATGTTATGGATTTTGGTATGTAATTTAATGATTGGATGACTATCATGATATGCAGGATGAGTTGAAAAAAATGATGGATGATGTGTACTAATGATGTCATGTAGGTAGATGACTTACGATGTGATTATGAAAATATGTCATGGGATATTTGATATGTTTTATGAAAAATGTTATGAAAATGTATGTATGGAATGTTTGTTTTAGGATTTTTGAATGCAAGTAACTAATGATAATATGATGGAAAATGAATGTTGTGTTTATGATATGCATCATGAAGTTGTAATATGAATTTGATATGAAAAATGAGAGGATGATTAAAGGCATGATGTGAATGTAATGTGACAAATGATAACTGATATGAATGAAGTGAAGTGATTAATAATAATGAGATGAATGATAAGATGATAAATGATATGTAATGAAATGTAATGATTTGTAATGATAATGAAATGAAATGATAAAATGAAATGAAATGATAATGACATGTATGAAAATGATAAGTGATATGAAATGTATGATAATGAAAATGATGAATGATAAGTGAAATGAAATGATATGTGTGATAATGAAAATGATGAATGAAATGATGAGTAATAATGGAATGAACGATGATAAATGAAATGATAAGTGATAATGATATGAAATGAATGAAATGATAAATGATATGCTATGAAATAAATGATAATGAACAGATAAATGAATTTGAATGATGATAATGAGAATGATACGAAATGATAAATGAAAGGATAAATGAAATGCTATGAAATAAATCATAATGAAATGATAATATGAAATAAATGATAATGAAATGATAATGTGAAATAAATGATAATGAAATGATAATATGAAATGATAAATGATAGTGATAATATGAAATGATAAATGATATGATAAATGAAATGATAAATGATAATGAAATGATAATATGAAATGATAAATGATAGTGATAATATGAAATGATAAATGATAAATGAAATGATAAGTGATAGTGAGATGAAATGATAAGTGATAGTGATATGAAATGAATGATAAATGGGATGCCAATGTGTAAAATGAAAATGAATTGAATATAAAAATCATAAAATGTTAATGATATGAAGATGATAGAGAATCTAAATGATATGCAAATGAATGAGAAATGATAAATGAAAGGACCTAGATGAAATGATAATGAAGATGAAACAAATGTTTGAATGTCCTCCACAAATAGTCCAAAGAGACATGGAAAACGTTGATGTTCTTGTTAGCCTTTCAAAAACTCTGATGCAAATCTAGTATGCAGATATGTACAATGACCTAAAATGAAATGCAATTAAATGAAACGAACCATTTGTTGAGATTTTTGCTATCTTTCTTGAATCATCATAGAGCGTTTTAAAATGATGGAAGTATGTACAAGCATTAGATGGTAAATTAGCACCAACGATGACCTGAGTACCACTTTCATGATTTTTGATATAGCAAGTACACACAAGCATCGAGGTATAATTGAACCGAGATGACCTGAGCGTTTCTTGCATAAATAGACAAAGACTAACCACCTTCTGATGCAAATTTGGAACTGTCATCATGTCTCACAACATATTTGCAACAGATGGATAGTTAACCTCAAGACAACAGACAAAGAAAAGTCATTCTCTTTCCTCGCCACTCTAGTTCGGTACATCATTGAGTGTGCTCCAGAGAGATGCTATCGAAAATGAAACAACCATTGTTCAAAATATAATACTACTATTCCAAACATTATTCAGTTTTTAGATCATCCCGATATGAGTCATGATATGGTATTTTCTTGAAAACTATTGTGATATGGATCAATGATTAGATAATTGTTCAAAGGATTTGATTGTTTGTTCGCATGATTGGATTTTATGTCATTGTCTAGCTATTTCGGTAAAAACCCAAAAGTTGGCTTGCCCCCAGTATGTCAACATTTTCCCCTAGTATTGACACAACTTGCCGAAATGGATATGTACAATGATCAAGCCATGGTAAGACGTTATCGTTCTAGGCAAATGATGACAACATGATGCTAGTATGGCCCTAAGATGATGAAAAGATGCACGAAATGAAGGCTGAGAAGCCAAGTGCAGAACATGAACTAATAGATGGGGAGCTACAAATAGCGTCTGTTTGCTAGATTTTCACTATTTTTTTTTATTGCATGTTTCTTGTCAATAGACTACCTTTCACCAGGTTTTCACCCTATGACGATTTTTTTTTTTTGGCGCTTCCGAGATGCCTGTTTGCCAGGTTTTCACCAGGGTAACCATTTTTTCAGGACTTTTTCTGCTATTTTTGCATTTCTTCAGGACTTTTTCTGATGTTTTTGGATTTCTTCAAGACTTTTTCTGATGTTTTTGGATTTCTTCAGGACTTTTTCTGCTGTTTTTTTTTTGTATTTTTTCAAAAAAATTATGTATGATGATAGCTGAATTAAACATAATATTTCTTTAGGTGCATGCTGTTGATGGGTTCTTCAAACAGGTCCCCTTCTGGCGTTGATAACTTGTAGGCTTCTGAACCGTAAACTGCAATAACCACATAAGGACCTAGCCAATTTGGTTCAAACTTTCCTTTCTTTTCTCTGTCTTGCTGATTTCGTGGATTTTCTTTCAAAACCAAATCACCCACTTGAAAGGTACGTGGCTTTACTTTGTGATTATAACTGTGAGACATCATCTGTTGGTATGCTTTCAAATGATCAACTGCTCTTTGTCTCTTTTTATCTAGGAGTTCTAGCTCTTGCAGTCAGGAAACTCTGTAGTCATCATCTGTTGTGAGACCTTTCAGTGAGACTCTGAGTGAGGGAATCTCAACTTCTAGAGGAAGTATAGCATCTGCTCCATAGACAAGGGAAAATGGCGTTGCTCCTATTGGCATGTGGACACTGGTTCTGTAGGCCCATAAGGCGGGATTGAGTTGAACATGTCAATCTTTCCCTGAATCATTCACAGTCTTCTTTAAGATTTTCAGTATAGTTTTATTTGAGGCCTCTGCTTGGTTGTTCCCTTGTGGATAGTAAGGTGTTGAATATGAAATCTCTCACAAATTTCATCAACATCTTGATTCTTGAAAGGTCGTCCATTATCTATAATAATGGAGTTGGAATACCATACCGACAAATAATATAGTTGATTATGAACGATGATATCTGTTTGTCGGTAACTTTATTAAGAGGTACTGCCTCAATCCACTTGGTAAAATACTCTGTGGCTGTGATGATGAACTTATGCCCGTTCGACGAGGAAGGATGAATCTTGCCTACTAGATCTAACCCCCATTGGGAGAATGGCCAGGTTGGTGTAAATGGTTGAAGTTCCTGTGCAGGAGTGTGAATGAGATTCCCATGAGTCTGGTATTTTGAGCACATTTTCACAAAAGTGAATGATTCCCTCTCCATTGTAGGCCAGTAGTAACCCATTCTAATCAATTTCTTGGATAAGGTCATTCCACTCGAATGAGTACCACAAATGCCACCATGAAATTCTTGTAAATCTTTGTCAAATTCATCACGTTCAAGACATTGAAGTAAAGTACCATCAAGACCACGTCGATAAAGGGTGTTGGCAATAAGAGTGTAGCGAGAGGATTGGCAGATAAAATTTCATTTTTGGTTACAGGATAAATCAGGTGGTAAGATATCATCTTTTAGGTAGGCATAAATCTTGCCATACCAAGGTGAATCGGATCCTACCAAGTGACAAATGATTTGGCTTTCAGGTGTGTCATAGGCAGGTGTAAATGATTGTTCCACCAGAAATTCTTAGCGAGCCCGGTCTTTTGGGAGTTGTAACAATGATGCAATCGTAGCCATGGCATTGACTACTTTGTTATCAAGCCTTGGAATTTGTATGAATTTGATGTCCACAAAGTACTTCTTGAAGTCATCCACCATATTTTTATATAGCAACAGTTTGTCATCTTTGGTCTGATAATCATCATTGATCTGATTAATGACTAACTGTGAGTCGCCATACACTTGTAATTCTATAATCCTCCATTCCAATGCTATTTTAAGTCTAGTGATTAATGCTTCATATTCGGCTATGTTGTTGGTGCATGGAAACATCAACCTATATGATCAAGGAATGGTGTGTCCTTGGGGGGTGACAAAGAGTATGCCTGCCCCTGATCCATGTTGTGTGAAAGAACCATTGAAATATAAGGACCATGGTTGTTTGGATTCTGCAGTAAAGACATCAACATATGGAAATTCAATGTGCAGGGGATGATCTGCTTGCAGTGGTGCTTTAGCTAGTTGATCAATGATAACTTTTCCTTTGATTGCCTTACGATTAACATAATGGATATCAAACTCACTCAGAATCATTACCCATTTTGCTAACCTCCCTATCAATGATGCTTTGCTTAACAGATACTTGAGTGGATCAATCTTTGAAACAAGATTTATTGTATGAGTTAACATGTAATGCCAAAATTTCTGTGAAGCAAAGACTACTGCTAGACAAGCCTTCTCGATGGTAGCGTAGTTGAGCTCATGACTTGTTAGTGTTCTACTAATGTAATAAATTGCATGTTCTTTCCCTGTATGGTCTTCTTGTGCTAGCAATGCACCCAAGGATGTCTTTGTTGCGGCAATATATAAGATCAATGGTTTGTCTGGATTTGGTGGTACTAGAACTGGTGGAGTCATTAAGTACTATTTGATTTGTTGAAAAGACAATTCACACTTGTCATCCCACTTGAAAGGAACATTATTATGCAGTAGATGTGTGAAAGGTAGACTTTTGTCGGCTAGTTGTGCAATGAACCTTCGTATAGATTGAAGTCGTCCCTACAATGATCTCAATTGACTGATGTTCCTTGGGGGAGGCATTTCCATGATTGCCTGTACCTTGGCAGGATCTACTTCAATTCCTTTTCCTGATTCTATATATCCTAAGAGTTTTCTAGATGTGACCCAAAAAACACATTTCTTGGGATTTAGGTGAACTTTGAATTTCTCCAATCTTGCAAATATTTTGGACAATATTTCCAGATGTCCTTCTCTAGTGTATGACTTTGCCAATATGTCATCTACATAATCTTCCATGAATGTGTGCATCATGTCATGAAAAATTGTAGTCATAGCTCTTTGGTATGTAGCCCCAACATTCTTTAGACCAAAAGGCATGATGTTCCAATAGTAGGTTCCCCATGGACATGTGAAAGTTGTTTTCTCTTGGTCTTCGGGTGCAATCTTGATTTGGTTGTTACCAGAAAAACCATCCATTAATGAATACATGGCGTGGCCAACTGTCAAATCAACTATAGTGTCAATGTTTGGAAGTGGGAAATCATCCTTAGGACATGCCTTATTAAGATCTCTAAAATTTGGACACACTCTGACACTTTTATCTGGCTTGGATACAAGAACAATGTTGGAGATCCATTCTGCATAGTCGATTGATCTTATGAAGCCCACATCAAGGAGCTTTCTCAGTTCTTCCTTACCAATAATGCAACATGGGGGTGCATCTTTTTGAGTTTTTGTTTCACAGGCTTAACCCAGGTTTGATAGGCAAGTGATGCATGATAAGATCAGGATCAATACCTAGCATGTCCGCATAAGACCAAGCAAATTTGACTTGATTTTCTCTTAGAAATTCCATGAAATCTGGTATTTCTTTCTCTGTCATTGATGCAGCTAACTATAAAATCCTTGGTTTGTTTGAGGTTTCAAGATTGACAACATTTGTAGGCTCAATCAAAATAGGTGATCGCTCATGGTAGTTCTCTAGGAGAGTGTCAAGATTCCCATTGTTTGGTGCCTTAAAAAGGTTTTCACCATCTGATACGCTCTTTATTTTATCTTTTGTTTGATCTAACACTGCTAGATTCTAGCTTTCACCATTAGATATTTCTTTTTTATTTTTATTTTTGCAGCTAGGAGAATTGACACTCTCCTGATTAAAGACTCTATGCTGAAAATCGCTAGTGGAACAATCATTTGCGTCATCCGCAGAAAGGAAGTTGATGATAGATTCATCGCTTGGAAACATAGGTATATCGATAGGTTCAGATGAATCCCAATCAATGAGATCAGGATGGATCAAAGATAGCGGGTTGTTGAGTTGTGTGAAATCGGCTATGGTTATGGTCATAATGGAGTTGTCTGGAGGATCCAAGGTATGAGGTGGGTCAATGATGATACTGTTCTCGCGATAGTCTTGTTCATTTAAATCTGACTCAGTATCACTAGAATCATAGTCACCTTGTAGTTCAGATTCTTGTGTTTGGGTCCCTAAACCTTCAACTTTGATTAGAGTTGGGGTATACTGGTGTATTACATCAACCTCTTTGTCCCTCCAGAACTCATCATTGTAAATGGTGTCCCATTCATATTCGGCAGAGTCTGTGTCAAACTGATTATCCATGAAATTCTGAATTGTTGCCAAACATGCTTCTCTTGAATCTAAACCTTCTTGCAATGTGAAGACAGTGCCATGCAGTTGTTTTGATGTTCCTTATTTTGAGTTAGTATCATAGCCTAATCCGGTTTTCTCTTTTGCAGCAAGTCCTCGAAGGTGAATAGGCTCAACTACTCCTTTTCTTTTTCCGATAGGACCCTTATCATAGCCCATCTTCTGCATGATTGAATACCCTTTTCCATATATATCTATTGGTATTTTGATATTAAAGACTACTTCATCTTTATCTTTATAGAGCCAATTTATAATTTCTCTATCCTCAAGATCTTCCATAGGGAATTTTTCTTTGATGAATCATCCATTAAATTTTGTGCTTGGCTCTATTGGTGGTTGCGTTGATGTTGATGTTGCTGATATTTGATGTTGTGTGATAGAAGGTTGTCCACGTGACCGAGGTGATGTAGGTAAATTATCCAAACAGAGAGAGTATTCCTCGACTCCATGGTCTTTGAAATTTAATTTCTTGTCAAAACTATTGGTTAACTGGCTGATTTGTGTATCAATCTTGAGAGAAGTACTAGTACGAGCTTCTCGATTGTTAGGAACCAAAGTATCTTGACTAACTTTGATGTTAGCACAAGTTTGGACATTTGATTTATCGTCTGGTATCATGATTTCTTGCCCATCATAAGGAAACTTAAGACATTGATGATATGTGGATGGGACAACTTGCATTTCATGGATCCAAGGACGACCCAACAAGATGTTGTATGCCAGATCATGGTCTAATACTTGACAGAAAGTATTTTTGATAACAGGTCCCACTCTGATTGGTAGCATGATTAAACCCTTGGATGATCTTTCCTCATCATCATAGGCTTTAATAGTAATTTTCATTCTGGGATCAATGGAGTCCTCAGAAAATCCTAAGCCTAAACTAACTTCATGGTACATATGTTTAAACCAGCACCTCCATCTATTAGAACCCGTCTAACACAAAACTTGTGGACCATGACTTCTAGGTATAACAATGAATTATGAGGATGAGTTATGGAAACATCATCTATTTTGGAAAATGAAAGGCATGTGGGTGAGGACAAGTGTCCTACCTTGGCTTGAAATTGGTCTACATCCAGATCAGTGGATACAATGGTTTCAACGAGGGCCTTTTCAAGAATTTCCTTATGTGCTAGGGAAATCTTCAAGAGTTCTAAGATAGAAATCTGAGGATTTTTTTGAAGTTGATTGACTAAGTCATATTGATGTTGAGGTGGAGGCCCAGTGTATTTTGAAGAAGCACCCATTAAGACAACTTTATCTTGTGCCCTTGTTGTTGCGTTGACCTCCCTATATTCCATTTTTTCCTTGACTTTTATAACATTGACCTGCTTGTCGTCAGTGTAGATATGATTGATTATTAGATCATCAATATGATTCACACTTTTTCCCTAAGACTCACCCTTTTGATAGTTGGGAAAAGGGTTGTGAAATGCTTGGTGGTATTCATTTGATTATTGATGTCCTTCTATTGTGATGGTGCCATTTTCGATTAAGTCTTGAATGGTATTCTTCAAGGCTTGACAGTTATTTGTGCGATGACCTTTGCACCTATGATAGTCACAATAGTATGCCTCATTCCATGATGGAGGCTTCACACTGGGTTCATAGTTTCATTGAGGTGGCAAGGTAATGACATTTTTAGCCATCAACTCTTTGAATGCAGATTCCAAAGATTGACCCAGTGGAGTGTAAGTTCTTCTACTAGAGAAGAATGAAAATCTTTGTGGATTTGTATTCGAGGTATTCCCTAAGGAATTGTTATTGTTATTGGTTCCTCAGTAACCTTTGTTATTGGCAGTCCCTGGATTGGGAGTAGGATGTTGATTTACATTGTTCCTCGGAGGAGGATTGTTTCCTTGATTTGTAACCGAGTTGACATTGTTGTAGTTGTTGTTGCGAGGATCACTTGGAGTAGTAAAGACAAATGGCTTTGTCGAGACATGATTTGCATCAACAACACCATCATTCACCACATTCTTGTTGTGAGTCCAAAATTTAGACTTGTCCTGATTGTTATGATGATTGAATGAGCTAGGATTATCCTTGTGAAGTTTTATTATTCTTCTTTTGACCAAAGCACTTTCAATGGTTATAGCATCTTCAATCAATTTCTCAAAAGAGGGAGGACAATGTAAATTCAAATGATAGCTCATTTATGAATTCAAGATGTTAATGAAGGTGACCATCTTTTCCTTTTCAGGAACAGGACGTGGATATCTAGCGAACATTCTTCTCCATCTCTGAAGAAAAGTAATAAAAGGTTCACCAGGTTTTTGCTCAAATTTGTAGAGATCTATCATAGTGATTTGGTGTTGGAGGTTGTAGGAATATTGTAATATGAATAGATTGATTAATTCCTCAAACGTCTTGACATGAGGTGTGATTTTTTATAGCCATTCCATAGAGTGAGCTCCAAGACTCTTAGGAAACAAATGCATTAAGTAAGTGTCTTCATGAGCGAACTCTAAAGTTATGTTTCAAAAGTCTCTGACATGATCAATTGGATCTGATTTCCCATTATAACGATCAAATTTTGGAATTTCACAATGTTTAGGAAATGGAATCATGTTGAGACTTCGATCGAAAGGATAAGGACAAATGTCCTCAAGAGTATATTTCTTTGTTGTGGTTCCCCCTTGTGACTCTTTAATTTGTCCTTGAAGTGCCTTAATTTGTTGATTCAAATCACTAAGATCAGATAGGGGTGTTTCTTCATGTTTGCTTTTCAAATTCTCAGTATCAAAGTCGTGAGGCAATTTAGCTCCTTGGTCAACTAGAAAGAGGAAATATTTTTCTTTATCACGCTGCAAGATATTTTCTATGGATTTGTGAAATTTAGGATCTTGTTCAGCCTCTCTAAGACGTTCCTCATCACATTCATCATCACTATCTATATGGGTTTTGCTCATGTCTCTGTAGTTATGGAATGGATTTTCTTCTCTGTTATCCATGTCATTGTTGAAAAGTGGATTACGACTTATATTGTAAAGAGGATTACTACTTTCACCTTCTTCTTGAAAGTTTTGGGTATGACCTTCGTTGGATTTCTTCCTTCAATTTATTTTACCAAGATCTTGTAGAAATAGGCATATTATTTTGAAGAGTTCTTCTAAACTTAGATCATAGTTCTAATAAGTGCGATAGTGATGATATCTTGATCTGATAAGATGGGAATCCTATGATATGATCAAAGATGTTCCTAATTTTTTTTTAATTGTGGCTTCCTATGATGAAGGATGTCAGAATCCTATTGGGAAGTTGAATCAATAATCAAAAATTTGTTTGAAGGGCACACTCTTAAGATTTGATCTTCATTTTCGAAAAAAAGGTTTTAAAATAACTGAAGGATTTGATTAGGATGCAATGTATATTCAATGGAAGGTTGTGGTATGTTATCAAACTCAAGAGGTTGGTTAAGATTATGCTGTTGAGATAGAGCTAATCTCTGATAACAAGCTCGAGAATCCAAAGGTTCTACAGTGTACTCGTTAGTGAATCCCCTAACAAAGTCTTGGTATCTATGAAAAAATCCAAGGTAATGAAGTAAGACGTGTTGACTTTTGTACAAAATTTTTCTTCTTTGTAATTTTTTCTTGTACCCTACTGGTTTCTTGGGTTTCTTGATCCTATTGGAAACTGATTTCTTGAAATTTTTTGTTGATTTCCACTCTCTAGGCATGGGAGAGCTATCAGAATTTTACTAGACCAAAGATGTCAGAAAGTCAAGTGTGTAAATGATTTCAGTTGTTTTTCATGTTCATTTCGGATGATCTTTTATCTAAATTAATGTGAATGAAAACACAACAAACACTCTGAATTAAATGGAATGTAACCAAACACAGATAAAGCAAGCACATCCTATGGTAAAGCCATGACAATATCCACTAGATTCTACGCGGGTTTCCCCAACCGCATATCGGTAGCGTGTGAATTTAGAAGCTTGGCTACATGGACTCCCCCTGACAGTGCACTCTCTTCTCAGGCCAACCAAGCTTCCAATCCCCATGAAACTCCCATGGCAGATTGATCACCTCTACTACAGACTATGAAAGTGTGGATGCCTTCACACCGACTGGTGTTGCGCTAGCAAATAGAAGGTTTTTGGTTTACTAAACAATGGTGTTTAATTCAGGACCCCCGTTCAGGTGGCCATACATGGGGCAAGAGATTAATCACCAATTAGGTGGCACTCCAGCTTGAAGAGGTTAAGCTCAACAGGGTTTATGGGAGTAATACTATGTCCATATGACACATCCACACTCGTAATCTTAGGTTTTCCCTTAAGATTCACATTTGTATACCGGTCGGGGGTAGCTTGGCTTTAGTTCCATTTCTGGTTTGAGTCGCGTTGGGGTGATGAAATCCCCAGGCAGGCCCAATTTCTAGAGACAATAATCATTTCTCTTACACCCAGGATTGCATCACTGTGCAAGGGGAGAGGATACTTTGGTTATTGTATCAGGGTTACATAGGGATAAAGTGGGTCTGGATTTTTGATCACCTAGTTTGCACAGGGTGAGAGCATAGTCACCTACCACTTTCAAGTACAATCAAGTAGAGTAAACAGATCCCTTTTAATGCACTAAATTACAATGATTTAAGCTAAGTGAAGATATTGCTTCACAACTGACATGGGGTTCATTTTAACTGCATGATCAAAGTGTGGTGACTATCCTAGATTGATTCATTTTAAACTAGAAAAGATTCTGTCTGCGGAATGCGTCAGAATTAGAATCCTATTTTTTTGTTACAACCTAGATGCACTGAAACAGACAGTATATGTGCCGAAACAGATTTCAGATGCGCACAAATAGACCTTATATGTGTAGAAATAGGCAGCGTATGCGCAGAAACAGACAACAGATGTGCCGAAATAGACAGTATATGTGCCGAAACAAACAGTATATGCATAGAAACAGACCCTAAATGCACTACTCTAAATTAAATGCAGATTTAAATATCTAAATGACAGCAATTAATGCTCTAAAATCTACCTTAAAATGCGCTAATTTAACTCTTAAATGCGCTAAAATAGTTCTTAAATGCTCTACTCTAATTAAATTCAGACTTAACTCTAAGTATAATGAGACTATAAGTGCTATTTTGTCCCTTGTATGCGCTAAATGAACCCTCAAAAGCACCGAAATAGTCCCTAGATGTGCTAAAATTTCTTGCAAAATAGAAATATTAAATTCCTAGATGCGCTGCAGAATAGTGTCGGATGTGCTAAAACGCCAAATTTTTCTGAAGGCCAAACTCCAAAACGCGAAAACTTGTCAGAATGTTCTATAGAAAAATTTCAAAATTGGGGCATATGCCCCACGGTGGGCGCCATTTTATGTGTGTATGAAAATATGCCTGTTATAAAGGATTCCAAACACATTCAATAAAACATTATATCAAAGAAACTAAAAGAAAATTAAACAAACTCTTTATAGCAGCTTCTTCAAAGTCGTTCTATTGCTCTCTATCTCCAATGTTTCGTTGGTTCAAGTTGCTCTCAGATTTGATATGCCAAGCTCAATGAAATGGACTACTAGAGAATGAGATTTAAACTAAAATGCATACTATGCTAAAATGCAAGATTATGCTATGCTATGATAAGATTATTATTGCCAAGATATGAATATTGCTAAAATGCTAAAGATGCAAATGCGGAAGTGTAATTGCATATATTTGTTCGTTCATAACCAATGCTTGGATTTGCACACGTATTTAAAGATTTTTTGAAAGAATCTGATTGGTTGTTATGATCAACGGTTGAGATCAAGCTAGTTGGGATGAACGGTGAGAGATTTTTGAAAGGTGAGAGAGAAATAGAAGGTTTCCTCCACAAATTTTCTCAGTTAGATTCGAAGGAAGGTTTCCATTTGAAGAATGAGTTGAGAATGAATTTCATAATTAAATAAATAAACTTATTTAATTATATGTGAGGATGAATTTAGAAGTTTACATAATTAAATGAGTAATATTTAATTATGTGTGAGAGATGAATTTAGAAGTTCGCATAATTAAATAAGCAATATTTAATTATGTGTGAGAGATGAATTTAGAAGGTAATTAAATATTTAAAATATTTAATTATGTGTGGAGTGAGAAAAAGTATTAAATTAAATATTTATAATATTTAATTTAACTATGAGATGAAGTGGGTGTTTGGAGGAATATTCCATTATTTGAATACAAATATTCAAATTTAGAATAACATGATAATTAATATAAATAAATTATAAAATTTATTTAATTTAATTAAGAGGAATATGGAAGATGGTAATAATTAAATAAAGTTATTTATTTAATTAAGGTAGAAGAATTATAAAAGTGAATAATATAAATAAATAATTAAATTTATTTATATGTAGATGACTTTAGAAGGTTAATTAAATAATTTATATTTAATTAATAAGCTTGATTAATAAGCTTGATTATCTATCTCATATGCTATACCAAGATGAGAGACCAGTAGTTAATTTACCAATGGATGACAGAAGCAAGGGTCTGCAAATGATGCTCGCAATGGGCTATGTCAGAAATCAAAGACTTGGAAAAAACAACAATGGGCTTATAATACCTATCATTCTAGAGACACTAATGATAACAAGTCTTGGCCTCAGATGTACCCCTTCGAGTATAACCATATGTGGCCGAGGTCCTCCAGTTAGAAAATTCAAAAATCCTCCTCAGCAAATTGCAGCTGAATTGCGCTTACCACTATCTACAGGACGCGTCATAGATAACTTCACATTTGACATAACCGACGTCCGTAGTAGTAGTGATGACGAGGATCCCAAGACCAACTTATCTAGGCTATTTGAGGACACCACTCTTTTCATGATTAGCACCCTATCTTTTGAATCAGACCATCAAAATCATGAAATTCGCCTAGTATACCCCCAACTCATCGACTACGAACAACAAGGACCACCGGTTCTTGATACATTCGAAAACAATGAGGCGCTCTCAAAATTCATGGGACTACAGGAAAAAATTCCATATAGGGATCAAAAAGTAGGGTTCATAATCGAGCTAGATACACATGCCTATTATGGGGAAATGATTGAATCCCTCAGTCGCAAAAGTGAAAAATTAAGAATAATATCTAAGTCCTTGAGTGAAAACCACACTGTGGCACTCTCCGACTAGAAAAAAGTAAATAGAAAGGATGCATCCAATGGTGAAAAGCTCTCTAAGGCACCTGAGGATGGGGGATTCAATCTTCCTTTTAGAGCTCTTCATCAAGAAAAATTAGCAGTCCTGGCAGAAAAATGCAATCCGGTGAATCTAGGAACAAAGGAAACCCCGCACATCACATTTTATGCAGAATCATTACTATAAGAAGAACAAGAGCTCCTAGCAGCCTTTCTAAGAGAGAGATAGATAAACTTTTCATAGAGCTATGCTAACATGCCAGGGCTTGATCCAAAAATCATGGTTCACCACTTAGCAGTATACCTAGAAGCAAAGCCTGTTAAACAAAAGCTCAGAAAAATGCACCCTTCAAATCACCCTGTTAGTAAAAATGGAACTAAAGAAGCTATTAGACGTAGGATTCATTCGACCCATAGATTATCCAAAATGGGTGTCAAACTTGGTGCCTGTCTCAAAACCTGATGAGGGCATCAGAATCTGCACAGACTTCAGAGACTTGAATAAAGCATGTCTGAAAGATGATTTCCCGTTGCCCAACATTGACATGATCGTAGACATGACAGTGGGACATGAAATTATTTCCTTGATGGATGGTTTCTCAGGTTATAACTAGATAATGATTGCCAATGAAGACTGACACAAAATGGCCTTCACTTGTCCATGGGGGACTTACTGCTAGAATATGATACCATTTGGCTTAAAGAATGTAGGAGCAACATACCAAAGAGCCATGACGCTAATCTTCCATGACATGATCCACAAAACTATTGAAGATTATTTTGATGACATTCTAGCCAAGTCCAGAAGGAGAAAGGATCACATAGCAACCCTAAGTGCCATTTTTGACATGATCGAAGAGTACAAGGTCAAATTAAACCCAAAGAAGTGTGTCTTTGGTGTACAAGCAAAAGAATTGCTAGGATACATAGTATCAATGAGAGGTATCAAGGTAGATCCAACAAAAGTAAAAGAAATCCTTGAGATGGAGGCACCCAAAACATTAAAGCAATTGAGAGGTCTCCAAGGTAGGCTTCAATCCATTCGCAGATTCATAGCACAGCTGGCAGACAAACAAAACCCATACTCTCACCTACTCCACAAGGGAGTAGCGTACAAATGGGATAAAAATTGTGAAGAAGCCTTCAATAAAATCAAAGAATATCTACTTACACCGCCAGTCCTAATGCCACCAATCCCAAGAAAACCATTAATTCTCTACGTTTCAACAACAACAACAACCCTTGGAGCTCTCCTAGCTCAACATGATGAAAATGGAACAGAAAGGGCCATTTATTACATTAGCAGAACAATGGTGGGGCATGAGCTAAACTATTCATTCATCGAGAAAGCATGTCTAGCAGTAGTGTTTGCATCACAAAAGTTTAGACATTACATGTTGGCACACAAAATAAAACTCATCGTCAAAATTGACCCTCTAAAGTACTTATTGTCAAAGGAAATTCTCACTGGAAGAATGGCCAAATGGGTGATGATACTATCAGAATACGACATTGAATATGTAGAAAAAAAAGCAATCAAAGGACAAGTCATTGCAGATCATCTTGTAGAAGCACCAATCTATTCAGAGAATCCTCTCATCTCAGAGTTTCCAAATGAATCCATTTTCAATCTCAACGTAGTTGACCACTAGAAACTGTACTTTGATGGCTCATACACACAACATGGATCAGGAGCCGGTGTCTTATTTATCACCCCACAAGGGGACTACATACCAAGGTCCTATAAGTTGGTGTTTCCCTACACCAATAACATTGTAGAATACGAGGCTTTAACCATAGGTCTCAGAATAGCAGTGCAGTGGAACATTATAGCTCTTAGAGTATACAAAGACTCTCAATTGATAATAAACCAAGTGAACGATGAGTACCAGACCAAGGATGATAAGCTCACTCCATACAAGAAATTGGTGGAGACTCTCAAAGAATCCTTCATCAAAATTACATTTGAGTAGATTCCTAGAGCCAACAACAAAGTAGCAGAAACCATGGCAACAATTGGATCCTTACTGGACATCCCTCACAACATTCCAAAATATGAATTTCTAATAGAGTAGCTTCTCATGCCTGCATTCGAGGTACCAGAATCATAATTCATTTGCGAAATTGTTGGTCTCGGCGATCCTTGGTACCACGACATTTATACATACCTTCGAATAGGAGTCATACCCACCGACTTACCCTCAAACCTAAAACTAACATATGTCAAAAAGACATCTCGATTCGCCATCCTAGGAGATACCTTGTATCGTAGGAGCATAGAAGGAACCTTACTACTTTGCTTAAACGCTGAGGAGGCATTGACTGCTCTAACTAAAGTACATAACGGTATCTGTGGTTTACACTCGAGTGGAATGACCATAGCCAAAAAACTACTGAGGATGGGGTATTATTGGCTTACAATGGAAAGAGAGGCACATGACTATGTCAAAAGGTGTCTACAATGTCAACAGCATGGGGACCTCATCCACGCTTTGGCGCAAGGACTTCATCCCATCATCACACCATGGCCCTTTTTGCAGTGGGGACTGTATCTCATTTGAAAAATCACTCCCACTTCATCTAATGGACACAAATTCATCATAACCACCACAAAGTACTTTACTAAGTGGGTGGAAGCCATACCCATGACGTATATAACTGGGAAGAAAATATCAAAGTTCATCCTGAACTATCTCATTTGTCGCTATGGTGTTCCACAGGCCATTATCCTAGATAATGGGACACCATTTAAAAATTAGGAGGTTCACGACTTATGTGAAAAATTTAGAATCCAACATCGCTTCTCTACCCCATACTATCCCCAAGGAAATGGCCAGGCAAAAACCACTAACAAAACCATTTTGAAAATCCTCAAGAAAATTGTCAATGATGCAGGTCGTGACTAGCTTCTGCAACTCAATCCCGCCCTCTAGGCCTATCGAACTAGGATCCACACACCCACCGGTGCCACCCCTTTCTCCCTGGTCTACGGATCAGAAGCAGTACTCCCCATTGAGATTGAGCTCCCATCACTCAGGATATCATTGCAAAACCTCATCACGGATGAAGATTATCGAGTATCAAGACTAAATGAGCTAGAGCTATTAGATGAGTAGTGTATAGATGCTTTAAATCATTTGCAAGTCTATCAAAATAAACTCAAGAGGAGCTATAATAAGAAAATCAGAAGCAAGACTTTCCAAGTTGGAGAATTGGTATTAAAGGAGAATCAGAAGAATGTCCCAAATCCAAGCAGCAAAGGAAAATTTGAACCCAATTGGTTGGGACCATTCGTTATCACAACAAGTTATAAGTCAGGGGCATATCAGTTATCAACACTCGAAGGGGAACCTATGGAAGAGCCCATGAATAGCTCTCATCTCAAAAAGTTTTATGCCTAATCTTTCAAGGTATAGAACCAAAAATAAAATAAAAATCAGAAAATGTCCTGAAAAAATGGTTACTTTGGCGAAAACCTGGAAAATAGGCATCTTGGTGACAACAAAAAAATCAAAAAAGAAAAAAATCCAAAAAAATAGAAAAAGGATTGAAAACAATAAAGAGAAAAATCGTCCTCTAGTGAAAACCACTTTATGGCACTTTGGACAAGTACCTTGGTGAAAACCTGGCAAAAGGCCTTGTGTGAATAAGCACTTTCCATCCACAGGATCTTTATGGCTTGTTCTCATCATCCATCCATTACGCTTCCATCATCCATCATTCAGATCTCCATCCATCACTCATCCACCCATCCCCATGGTTGTGTTGTATCATGATCCCTCCTAGTACTACTCGCCCATCCTCATTTATTGGAGTAGTCTATTGCATCACGCTAGGGCATGTTCTCATCGATCAAATTCGTGTATATTCTTAAAGTCTTAAAAATTAAAAATCCAAAAACATCAAAACATCGAAAATCCAAAACATCAAAACATCGAAAATTCAAAACATCAAAAAAATTAGAAAATCCAAAACATCAAAAAAATCAAAAAATCCAAAAACATCAAAACATCAGAAAATCCAAAAACATTCAAAACATATCAAAAAATCCAAAAAATAGGTCAAAAAGACAAAAAAAAAGTCATCTTGTTGAACTACGGGTCTCTGAGCCTTGAACGTAGGCAAGGTTGATCTTTGATCATCCCTCGAGACACTTAGGTTAGTCCTTTAGGAGTCTGTCATAATAAACTGACATTTTATCATGTATATCGTCATCTATAAATTGGTCAAGTCATCAGTCGAACTACGTGGTCTCTGTGTGTATAACGTAGGCAAGGATAATCTGTTGATGAGCCCCCTAGGCCCCTAGGATAGGTCCTTAGGTTAGTCTCTTGGTCAAAATCTTAGAAAATCCCAAAACAGTGGAAAACTGAAAATCAAAACATTTGAAAATCTTGAAAAATACCAAAAATAGCCTCAAAACATTGCAAAACGTCAAAAAAATCCAATTATTTGAAAAAATCCATCCATCTCATCTCATCTACACCCACAATAACATCATCCATAATAAACAATCGTCATCCTCAACCTTTGGTGAAACAATCATAAACAAGTATAGTAGGTTAAAAGTGAAAACTCAAAATGTCAAGTCTTAGGTCTAAGTCAGTACATAAACAAGTTGGCTAACTCTTTGTGTCGATAACCTATCATCCAATTTTGTCCCATATCAAACATTTGAAAGAACAATCTGGATAAAATGAAACGACATGCCGCCATCCACTAACATGTCCTAGGATGCATCCTTCCTACAATGGGCATTATCTTTTGGCAATAGTTTCGGTGTTTATCCTTGTTCAAAACGCATCTCCTTTTGGTTAGTGGTATTGAGGAACATCAGTTTGTTTGTTTACTTTATCTTTGTCTTTTGACTTATCTTATTGTGCTCATTCCAAGGAATTCTCGATGATATCTGAATAGAGGATTTAGAGAAATAGGAAGGGGGCAACGATCATTATCTTTTGTCTGTTGTGCTTGTTGGACATTCTTGTAATATAAGTTGGAAAATACTTGCTTTGTTAGGTATGTATGGAGGTTGTTTTGGACAACTTGTTGACTATTTCATTGATAGGTTATACCTTTCCATGTTTTGGTCCGAGGTGTTTGAAACTTCTAAAATGCATCCTAGCAAGGTTTCCGTATGTCAGGTGTGAACAAGAATACTCCTATTTGTTTGTCAAGTCAAAGTTTATCACATTGGGTACAACGCCATCCTAGTTCTCTATACCTTGATGCATCATACCACATGTGTTATCAAACATAAAAAAATTGGCCCTTTGAAAATCCCAACTCCTTGGAAAGTAATCATCATCATCTGCATGTCCATCATCTTGTGTCTTATTGAAATGACTTCTTCTCTTTCATCCCTTCTTTCTCATCACGCTAACAAGGTATTATGAGAGTTGATCATCATCATCATCATCATCGTCATTGTCGATCCTACATCCACAAATCATTAGCATATTGCATCAACATATCATATAGGGAGCACATGCATTGCATTGTCATCATCATATAAACATGGTATTTTAAGCATTTCCATAAATTAGCACATCCCTTTCTCATTACATTGCATCCATTTTTTGCATCACATTGCATTCATCACATAAATCATTGCATAACATTCATTTGCATAAAAATTTCATAACCATTTCACATTACCACCTACTGCATAATCATACATAATAGGTACATAATCATTATAGATAATCCATTGCATACATATTCGCATAACATTATAAAGTCATCTCCCACATTACGTTCATTTTGCACAAAACATCATCATACCACTCTGCATTAACATATCATTTCATATATTACATCACATTGCATTAAATGCATCACATACATTACATGTTTAGGATAATATATTTGTTATTCTAAGCATCTTAAAACCCGTCTCATTTGCTTCATCGACACATATCATACAAAACATGACCATTGCATTTACATTGCATTATATCATCCATTAATCATCCATACCAATATATAGAACACTTGATAAATAACATCACAATCATTGCATAAATCATTCCACATCATTATATGCATAAATAGGAACATAAAAATCCATTACATGCAAAGCGTACATCCATCCATAAACATTTTATAAGCATAGTTCACATATTATTTTGCGTATACACCATAATCATCTCCATATCTTTTTTCATATTACATTTTCATCATCCATTCATAAATCCATCTACATATCATGAATAAAACAACATAATATAAGATCTAGTCACAATACATACATCAGAAAGAAATGCATCCATCACATCACATCATAAACATCGTCGCATAGCATATAGAAATAACAATCATCCATAAATGCATAAATAAATGGTACACACAACATCATATCAAAATCGTCATCTCATATATATATCATCATCGGGTAAGTGTCATAGTACAAAATAATCAGATCACTGTACATGTGTGTCAATAAGTACAAAAAGGCCCATCGGGCTATGAAAAAGGAGCCCATAAGGCACAAAAAAATCATCTTGATCAAAGTCAAGGTCTACCCATCCTGTCTGCTGTCCTCACCCCTATCACCGTGACCCTCTGTTGGTTTGTGGCTGGTCTGTTGTGAGTAGTCTGGGGCTCACTCTGCTCTAGGCATGGTCTGATGATAGTGGATGCGGTAATAATCTGCCTCCCAGACGACATCCCTGTAAGACCTAATGGATATTGTGCTCTGAGAGGAGGGGGCTGCCATGCTCTCTAACTGATGTCACCGGCCCATCTTTGTGGCTGCCTGTAGCTCTGCGGCCTACCTCTACAAAATGGCTTGGTCTCTCTCAGCCCTGGCCTGATCCCTCTCCGCTGTCACGGTCTGAACCTAGGCCTATAGTTGGTCAATCAATGCATCTCGGGGATCCACCTGCCCTGCTGGCTTCGCTGCTGGCTGTGCTTATGGAGGCTATACCTGAGGCTAATCCTCACCCCTAGCCCATGGTGGTGCACCTGGCTGCTCCTGATGCCTAGTTGGCACCTACAATTAATCCTGCATCTGCATGTCGGCTTGAATTGGATGAATTGGAGCCTTGGCTGGCTAGTCCTGCCATACACTATTTCTCTATCCTCGTCCTCCCCATCTGCCCCTCATCCTCCACCGAGTGGGGACTGGTCCTGGAACTGTCAACCATAGGGGAGGCTAGAACCAATCTCTGATGCCTGTGTGATGCCTAGATCCGCACGCCCCTAATCATAAACCCAAGGTTGAGCCACCAAATTTTTAAAGCTATCAACGACCTCCGAAGTAGGAATGTATTGCCCCCATGAAGCCTGTGACATGGTGCAGGAAAATACAACCACATAATCATTTTCTGGTCAGTCCTGTGGCTTGCCGAACTATCATTGAACATGCCCAGGCAGATACCTCTCCACCATAGTATTCTCCCGCCTCTGCATAAACTGGTCCTGGCAGGCAAAGAAAATTTGATCTACATCGTCGGCCCATCCAGACCAACCAAGGTATGGGCACCATGTAAATATTGTCATCTCATCCAGGACTCTCCTCCAGTAGGGAATCATGTGCTTGCCAGTGTGTGTGAAGGACACACCACCTTTGTAACGCCATACAAGGGGATCATCAGGCCCCATCGGTACTACAACGACCCATGGCTGAAAAACAACAATGTGCCCCCATGCCCATATGTGGAGGAGTGTGACACCTGCTCCAAGTGCTCTGCCATTGAGGTAAACGTACTCGTGTAGATCTATGTATAGGGAAGCAAGAAGAATAGGCCCCCAAGCAAAACGAGTAGGCCTATCACGCATCACCATGTGCTCCCAGCAGAGTCCCCAACCAGGACTGAAGTACCGGGCTCATTGATCTGGGGCAACGAGACCTGAAATAATGGCTGCAACAACCAATTGGAAGGGGGAGGTGAGAGCCCTATGATGCTCCAGCTCAATCTGACCCTCACAAATGATAACATCCTCTATGGCGAGGACTGTGTGATAGGCATCCCACTTGGCATCTATATCAAAAATAACATGCCGACCATGAATCGACAATCTCAGGATCCGCCACACGTCCTCAAAGGTGATGGTAGCGTCACCGGTGGGAAGGTGGAAAGACGAGGTCTCACTTTTCCATCTCTCGGCAAGCACGAATATCATCCCAAGATGGGTACACACGGGAACTGCGTATGTGATGTGCCAAAACCCCATATCTCGTAAACAATCGTACTCTTTGTCACTAAGGTCTTGCAAATAACTTAAGAGATCCCGCGACCTGTGCTCTCAGGAATACAACTCCCTCACTATGTCTTGCATCAGGAAGGGTCATCATGTTAAAATTTTTGAAAAATTTCATGCCGAGCGTCCAAAAAACCACTCTAGTGTCGCTATCCGTGAAGGCGTCACAGTTTGATTTTTTATCAAACCACGATGCTAGGGCACAAAATACCGAAAGTGCACCGCCGCAGTGCACTTTTCTTCCAAGCGGCATAGTTTGCAAATATTCCTGTTGATGAACCGCTACTGCGTCACACTTCGGAAATGACCCTGCTGGTGGGGGTGTGAGCGTCAGAGTTTGAAATTTATTTTCAAACTCCAAACTCCACCACTGCAGCACAATCTAACACCGAGCGACGCAGTTTGATTTTTGAGCGGTGCTATATAGCACCGCTGCACAATGACTAACTTCAAACGTATTAAATAAAAGCTAAAAATGAAAAATAAAGCCCAAGGATCACTTATCGGTGCCCTAATGCCGGGTGGCCGTTGGTACGTTCGGACTCGGTTGGAAATATGCATCAGGAGCTGTCGTTGCGCCATATCGTCAAGAGGTCAAAGCTCAAATCTCATGGTTGCTATGTGGCTATGTGTGAAAATGAATTGAAAGTGACCCCTCAGAGCCTTTTTAAGCTTGAAAATTAGGGTTTTTTTCACCCTAATTAGCTATCCTGCTAGGGTTTTGGACCCTTGAGCCTATTTTTGTCTAGTTGAGGCCTATTTTACATCGTTTTATTGCATTTAGACACGTTTTTGGCCTCCTGGAGCCTTTTTGGACCTATCGGACACCTTGTCCTCTTTTTTTACAAGATTACCCAAAAATTGAAATTTTCGTCCAATCTCTTGAGGGGGCAATATATTGGCATGTTTCCTCTCACCGGGCAGCAATGGGGCAATATTTTGAAAACAATTTTTTTTTTCTTTGATCGACATCATTTATTCTTTGAACCAACGCAATGAGTGTATTGCTTCAAAGAGGGGAAAAATGTAGACACGTAAAATGTACTGATTGACATTGTGCATCTGATCCTCACCACTAACATCATTTTCGTCATGAATCATCCTTCGGTCTAACCATTTAATCAAATATCCTTATTTGATTAAATTTATCAATATTCTTCTCTTAATTAAATAAATCAGTTATCTAATTAAGTCACCTTTTCTCGATAATTAAATTAACCATTTTGATCTAATTATCCTATTTAATTAAATAATTAATTTTATTTGATTAAATCTCTTAAGTCTATCTATTAAATTAAATAAATTAAAACCTTATTTAGTTTAATCTAACATCATCTCTTTTAATTAAATAAATCAAAATCTTTATTTAATTAGTACCTTATCACATTCTTCTCATATTTGATTTAAATAAATCCACAAATTTAAGTCAAATAGGTCACATCATTTAACCCCCTTCTTTAAATTAATTAACTTTGATTAATTTAATCTCCTCTCATGTCCCATCCTCTAGCTTTTGCAACTTGCACATGAAAATAGATTTAATTGATTTATCTAATCTCTATTTTCCTTCAACAAGGCATCTTTTGGGAATATTCTCCAAGTTTGAATTCAAAATCCAAGTTGACATGTACATCCAACAAGGCATTTACTCTCTTACATGTCCTTTTCCTTGATCCAAGTGGCATTCAATGCATTTTTTCTTCCCTCTTGCATGACATTTCAACAAATTCAAAATTCAAAAATATGCATTTATTGGCACAATCCTCAAAACTTGCACATCCTCCATCCACTCATAGGTTGACAAGTGGCATCTTGCCATGGGTTAAATGTTAGTCCCACATTTCTATATTTTGGACATTCATCTATCAATCTCATCTATAAATAAGAGGCTAATCTCCTCATTTCATCATCCACAATTTGAGTAAACTTACTATGCTCAAATATTTAGCAATCTCCATCCACATTTTCAAATTTATAGCTAGGTTATGCAGATTTTGGTCTTCAAGCACTCACCATTCTTCAACATTCATCAAGCTTGCATCGTAGGAGTTGGGAAAGGGCCAATTTTCACATCAAATTGGCACCAATTCCTCCATGGGATCAAGAGTTTGCATTGTTTTCAATAGGATTTAGCTTGCTTTATTGCTCTTTCATTTCATTCTTGTTTCATTTCCTATTTTAAACTATGCTAATGGATTTCATGGGGAATCCTTGTTCTTGCTTGCATTTGATATTCTAATGTGTTTGTTCATGTTGTTTTGCAGGTATTTGGATTGGGGTTCGACACCACCTTGTCTGCAATTTTCCAGCATTGTCCTAATATCTGGAATCATAAAGCAATGCCCAATCTTTTAGTTCAAATTTCTTGTCCTTGATAAATTCATCATGCTACTTAATTCTCTGATTCTCCATTGCCTCAGTGTGATGCAAGACTACTCTCCTCATCTCATCCAAAGCATTTAGCTGAAGGATTCTTTCTCTCGGTGCCTCATAGATATTTGTCCCTAAATCTACTACAGTCCTAAGAGTCTTATGTTCAAATTCAATGGGCATCATAGCTGTCTTTCCATACAACAACTAAAATGGAGTGAAGCCTGTAGTCATCTTCCAGGTAGTTCTGTAGGCCCAAATAGCTCTTGGTAATCTGTTTTCCCAATCCTTTTTGTAGATAGCTACTGTCTTGGTTAGAGTAGCTTCAATTTCTCTGTTGGTCACCTCAACTTGGCCATTGGCCTAGGGGTGATAGGGATTAGACTTCTTGTGTCTTATGTTGTACTCATAGACTAGTGTCACAACAAGGGGTGATGTGAATTGAGCCTCTTGATCAGTCACTATCTCTCGTGGAACTCCATACCTTGTGAAAATCTCCTCATAAATAAATTTTGCAACCTTTTTATCTCTTGCATGCTCCATGGCCTTAACTTCTACCCATTTAGTTACATAATCAGTGCATACCAGTATATAAGACTTACCATTTGATGGAGGGTCAATGGGTCTTGCAAAATCCAATCCCCACTTGTCAAAGGGAGTGATTACTACCTAAGGGAAAAAATAGCATGTCATCAAATTTGGTTGGTTTACCCATTCTTTGACATCTATCACATTTTCTTGTATACCTTCTTGCATCCTTGTGGAGTGTTGGCCAGTAATATCCTGTGTTCAAAATCTTCATTGCTGTCCTCTTGGCTACAAAATGTCCTCCACATGGTTCATTGTGGCATGCATGCAAAATTTCATATGTCTCCTCTTCTCTCACACATATCCTCATGACATGGTCTGGTCCAGTATAAAACAAACATCCAATAATCCATGAGAAAGGAAAATACTTTTCAATGAGTGCCCTTCTCTCTTTTGGGGAGAAGTGAGGTGGAACTCTACATGTGACCAGATAGTTATCTATGTCAGCATACCAGGGTGTTTATACATTGATGGAGAATAGATTTTCATCAAGAAAAGAGTCATCTATGGCTTGATTATCTTCTGATGTAGTCAACCTTGAAAGAAAATCTGCAACAACATTAGCCTTCCCTAGTTTTCCACAATGGTTATGTCAAACTCCTGCATCAACAATAACCATCTTTCCAGTCTACCTGTGATCAAAGGTTTATTCATGAGATACCTAATGGCTACATGATTAGTGTTCACAAAGATTTGATAGCCTATTATGTAGTGCTTGAATTTGTTTAGGTTATAAATCACTGCCAACATTTCTTTCTCTGTCACTGTATAGTTGAATTCAACTCCTTGTAAATTTTTGTTTACAAAATAAATGACATTTTAAATAGCTCCTTCTTTCTGTCCTAATACTGCTCCTATGGAATAATCTGATGCATCTGTATGGATGTGGAAAGGAAGCTCCCAATTAGGTCCTTTGATTACAGGAGCATGAATCAAGGCTACCTTCAAATCAGAAAATGCCTTGTTGCAATCTCCAGTCCACTAGAATTCAACATATTTAGTGAGGAGGGTATACAATGGTGCTGCTATTTTGCTAAAATCTTGGATTAACCACCTATAATAGCCTGCATGACCGAAGAAACTCCTAACATCCTTCTGTTTTGTAGGTGTGGGAAAATTTGTGATTATCTCAATCTTTGTAGGATCTACTTGAATTCCTTTGTGAGAGATGTAGTGTCCAAGAACTACACCTTCCTGCATCATCATGAAACACTTTTCACCATTTAAAGAGATATTGTGATCTTCACATCTCTGCATGAGGATTTTCCTAAGATTCTCTAACGCTTCATTGAAATCAGCACCATAGGTGGTGAAATCATCCATATAAATTTTCATGCAATCATGAGAAATGTCTGAAAATATGCTAATGACTTCCCTCTAAAAAGTTGTAGGTGCATTGCATAAGCAAAATGGGAGTACTGAGTAGGCATAGGTCCCCCATGGATAGGTAAAAGTGGTCTTCGCCTGGTCCTCTGGTGCAATTTGGATCTGGTTGTAGCTGCTGAATCCATCTAGAAAAGAAAAGTATTGCTTTCCTGCAAGTGAGTCCAAAACTTAATCTATGAAAGGTAAGGGAAAATGTTCCTTTTTTGTAGCAGCAATAAGTTCTTTGTAATCAACAAAAACTTTCCATTTCCCTCCTTTTCTAGGCATAATCACTAATTGAGACACCCACTGGCTATCTAAAATGGGGTAGATAAATCTTGCATCTAGCAACTTATGTAGTTATTCTTTTACAATTTCTCTTAGTGCAAGGTTAATTCTTCTTTGTGGCTGCCTCATTGGGGTGCAATCATCTCTGATATAAATTATGTGAGTGCAAAGCTTAGGATCCAAACCCTTCATCTCATGAGAGTCCCATGTAAATGCATGCTAATGGGTCCTTAATAAGTTTTCCAATAGCAATTTCTATTCTTCACCCAGTTTGCTATTAACATTCAGATACTTTCCTTTTGACACATGTACTTGTGTAGTTAACTCTATCACAACTGCTTCATTAAAAGATGGTTCCTTGAGTTCATATGGAAGAAATGTAAGGGACATACCTATTGCTATAGGAATTCCATCTATAGGAAGAGAGGTTGTAGGAAGAACGTCTGTCGAAACAATGGTTGTAGGAAGAGTGGCTGCAGGAAGAACATGTCTGCAGGAACAATGGTTGCAGGAAGAGTGGGAAAAAGTGTCTTGACTTGAGTAGCAGAATGAGAAGATGATGCTTCCTCCACTTCACAATGGTTCTAAATGATGTTAACCAATACTTCATCTTTGTCTTGAAGCTGCATGAAGGAGCTTCTGCCTAACATCATAAGCTGCACCACAAAATTAACACCCTTGACCTCTTCATGAACATGTGGCCACATAGAATTATCCTTATCATGGGATGGTTGAGAAAGAGGATAAAGAAAAAAAATTGGTACTCTTCCCATCATAAATGGTCATGTCACCTGACCGACATCCAATATATGCATCTATAGTTGTTAACCATGGCCTTCCAAGAATAATGGGATACCCGCCTAGTGTAGTTTTAGGAGAAAGAATCATGAAGTCTGTTGGGTACTCCCAAGAGTCTAGAATCACCACAAGATCCTCCACTATACCATCAAGCTTAACAGTAGAACTACCAGCAAGTTGCAGGACAGTAGGAGTAGATATCATGCTTGCAACGTTTAGTTGTTGTAGGATGTCCTTGGTCATTACATTTATTGTTTCCCCTAAATTAATTAGAGCATTCTTTATTTGAATCCCATTTATAATAACTGCTACCATAGGACCACTTGGGTCATTGTACTTAGGGATAGCACTTTTCCAAGCATGATGTCAGCTAGTTGTCCCACCACATAAACCGTAGTGGGGTCTTTCTTTTTCCTTCCTGGCTTCTTGAGGCATGCTTCCTTGATTGCTTTGCCATAGATTGGGACATCCTTTAGGGCCTAAAATAGAGGTATCTGGAAACATATATTCTTTAACTGATCCAGGATGTCAAAATTTGTATCCTCCTTTTCTTCCTTCTTCTTGGTAGCTTCCAATATTTGGGGAAATGGTGGTTCTTGTTCAATCTGCTTGACTTGGACTGGTTCAAAAATTTTGGGTGCACTTGGCTAAATGAGATCATTCAGAGGTTCCTCCTCTTCCACATGAAGCTTAGTGATAATGGGATTGGAAGGGGTTGTTAAAGTAGTTCCTAAATGCAAGTGGATATCACTTACACTCACAACATATGCAGGGAATTGATTTGAATCAATAGAGTATACAAGCTACTACTGTGGTTTGTTATTTGAATTGGGTGTGGGATGAGCTGGTAGCTGAGTAGGCTTAGGTGCATTTGAGCTTGAATTAGCAAGTGGGGGAATTATAGCAGGCTACTAGGGATGAGTAGGTGGGTGCATGTAACTGGTTGTCTGGGTAGGCCATTGATGTCCTCCCCTCCATTGATTTGTTTGTTGCCAATTTCCTGGAGGTGATTGCCAATGCCCTTGAAATTGCTGCCAATTCCCTTGAGGTTTCTCCCACTGGGGTGGAGAGTTTTGATGATTGGGCCAAGCATTTGGAGGGTTACCTGAAGGCTGTAGTGGATATCCTCCATAGCTGGATGGATATGGGGGTTGCAATTGGTTGCTAGATGAATAGGAATTGAAATATGGCCCAACATAAGAAAGTGGATATGATGGAAAACCTTATCTTGGACCCCAAGTCCTCCTTTGTGCAACATAGTATACTTGGCCTTCTTCAATCTGAATTGGCTTGAACTTGGGTGCAATCTGCTTGCCTTCAATATTAGCTACCATCTTGCAGCTGCAATCCTTCTTCTTTTGTATGCAATGGGGAAATACTCTGCCAACATTGCCTCTGCCTCCTTTTTCTTCTTCTTTGCCTGAAGTGTATCTAGTTGAGTAGCTAGATTGTTTATAATGTTTTTTTGAAGTCTTCCAACAAATGAGTAATCTCCATTCTTGAAACTCTACCGGTAGATGACTTACCCATGGAAGATTGGTAAGCTCTCCCTTTCTTTGAAGCTACCCTAGAGTAGTTTTGGCATATTTTCTTGATATCTTCCCAAGGAACTTGGGAGATATCTCCTCCTCCCATCAGGTCCAAGGCATTAGTGCAGCTGTCATTGATTCCTCTCAGGAATTTTTTTTTTTGTGAGTCTTCATTAAGTGGATGGTGTGGATATTTTTGTAGGAAAAGTATAAACCTTGAAATATAATCCACCAGGCTCTCATCTTCCTTTTGCTGCATCCTAAAAATGTCACCTCCTCTCATGTCACTTCCCTTGCAATACTCCTTGTATTTCTGAAGGAATTTTGTCTTCATCTCCTCCTAAGTTTACACAATATTTGTGCCTAGGCTCATGAACCATCTTAATGCAGCTTCTTTCAGAGTGGTTGGAAATAGCTTAAGCCTATGGGCATTAGTGGTATAGTCATAACTGCTGTAGAGTATGTCAAACTCAAACAAGAAGGTATCGGGATCTTCTGTGACAAGTCCATAAAACTTGGGGAGTGTTGAAGTAGGAATATTTTTTATGTTAACTTCATTCTGATGGGCAATGGAGAAAGGAAAAGCTGGTTGGTTAGGTTTTTTCCTATTTGCATCACCCATGCCTACTTGATTTAGTTCCAATGCAAAGGGGTTCTCAAGCTGATTTTGGTCTTCAGAGGAAACTTCAGAGCTAGTCAAATCAGGAAATGCATCAACAAAGGGATGTGGATCTTCTTCTTCTTCTCTTGGCAGGTTTTGATATTCAACTAGCTGGAATGGATTAGGATTGTTAGGAAGGAATCTCCCATAAGCATCCCTTCTCCTTCCTTTATGCATGTGGTATCAACTCACTATCAACTAGCTCACACAAAGAATTAATAAAGAATAAGGGGGGTCATTACTTCCTAAATAAGGGGTATGCTAAGAACAACTTCCAGAAACACTACAACAAGAAAACTATCAATGACTCCAAAGAACTCCCTAGTTTGACACCATCCCTGACAACGAAGCCAAAAAAAATTAGCCTCCTACAATGATTTAACAACTAAGCCCTTACAGCTGTGATTCAGAGATTAGACATCTAAACTGAATAGCCATTCAATCATCTTGAAGGTGCATTTAACTTGTCAACCCAGGGACATGAACTTGAAATGGGTCAGCAGAGTATGTGCACTAGGAACTCTAAGTAGCCATTTTCATTCTACAACTAAGAAAGATGCAATGCTAAAAGTAAATTTCTTGGAAAGGGATAACATAAATGCTCAACATCAACCAATAACCATACTAAGTTTTGAAATGCATGACAAAAATGAAAATTTGAACAACAAACATAAAACTACTCTATCTACTTTAGCTATAGGAATAGACACAAAATGGAATTCTAGTGGCTGCAGGAACAATCAGTGCTAGATTCTTAACTAATTACTAAGCATAAAGTAATACTAAACTAAAGGATGGATTACTCACTAAGTGGGACCCCTTGGGTAAGTATCCTCTAAACTAATGAAAAACTCAGATGCTCAAACTTAGAACTTTATTTTATTCATCAAAAAACACGAGTACAAAAGAGTAGCATAATTGTATTACTGAAAACTATGAATGCGAGTACAATATCAGATCACACAACCTCCAGAAAAGGATCATCTAATCCTTATTTATACTACCAACTAAACAAGGTGTTTAACTCCATGAACTAGGAGGACGCCATTTAGGGAAAATAGATAAAGTGGGGCGGCAGTTATGCATGCATGCAATTTGGTGAGACATGCATGTCCAACTACAGATTTAGCATTGTAGTAATGCACACATTTGCTCAACATCAATAAAGACCACTACAAGGTAGTTACATTCGATTTTCATGGAGAATCTTCTTCCGTCAACCTCCTTTGACCTTTGAATGATTCCCTTGCTAGACGTTATGGTGCATGCCCAACTGGCGATGTCTTCCTCAATTTAGCATCCTCAAATTATATCTCCATGACAATGTTAGTATGCACAATACTTGCATATATGTAACTACCTTAAAAAAAATTCATTAACCACATGAAAAATTAATATAGATAGTCCATATAACATTCCATTAACATTAAAAGTTTGCAGAAATAAGATTAAGCCCATTGTTAATAGTTCTGAGGAAATATCGTAAAAATATCAACACTTAACATCAAGGTCCATGATATCGTCAACAAATAAACCATAATTCTACCCAAAACTAGACCATAAACTAGGTTCATCAGGCACCTTATCCATGTTTTTTTTCATTCTCCCCTTTGGATGTTCAAAGTAATCATCCTTAAAAGGATCCTTAGGCTCTTCAAGTATACCCTTGGCAGCCTCCCTTTGGTGTTTCTCCATTTCTTTAGATATTTGCATAGTGGCCTCCATCTTTGGTGGTTCTGTAGGTGGCGAAGGAATAGGTTGGCCAATGGCAATTTGGGCCATCACAACTTGAACAATGGGATTCATTATCACCCCAGAGATTTCAGCAGGTATCCCTTGCATATACTTTGTGAAGACCTCTAGCAGGGTGAGTGGGGGAATAGTAGTTGTGGCAACCGAGGTTATTGCAGTAGAAAGAGTGGGAAATGGAGGAGGCAACGAGGTAGATGACATCAGATATGTCATGGCCGAGGAAGAATCCAACACCATGATTGGGGCCATTGGTGAGGTGGAAGCAAGGTGGACTAAGATGTCTACGACAGGAGGAGAGGAAACACAAAGTGCTTGAGATGCGGGAGGTGGCGGAGTGGCAATGAAAGAGGTAGTGGTGGGAGCAGAGGTGGTAGGTGGTGATTGTGGTCGCTCGACCTCTTCTTCTCCTTCACATTACAGATCCCCTTCAATGGTTGGAATTTCACTGAATCCTCCTGGGTTTTTCACCTTCTTTGAGGATTCTCTCTATGTGGTCTTCTGTGTATATACCTTGTGTTTGGGTTGGCATTCAGACACATCCTTCATTTTCCTTGATCTTGTTGCTAGAGGATATTTAGGGGTTTCCTCTGTTGGGTCAGTAGCTGCTCTGCTATCTATTTCACTTTCGATCTCATCCTTGAGCTCTCCATATGTCAACACGACTCCTTACAATTTGAGCTGGGTGATTTGAGTATCTACCCATTGCCTTGTTCTATTTTCAACTAACTGTGTTACTATATCGAGGTCATTGAACTCTTCCTCATCCCAATCTATCAATGGTAGCAATAGGTTAGCCATAGCATCAAATATTTTATCAAGAATGGTATCCTCCTCCTCCATAATTTGATCGAGCACCAGAAACAAGTTTATTGACCACACAAATTGGGTTGTCATCCACATATAGTGCCTCATTTGTACTTCCTTGTCATATTGACAGTTGGCCTAGAAGTCTTCAATATGAGGGAGATGAGCATACTACTTTCCAACCATCTTCTTTAATTTTCCATAGGGGTCCATTCTTGGTTGAGTTGTATGGAGGTCCAAATTGTACTCTACTATCTCCTTTTCTGAATACTCTGCACACTAGGCAGTGGGGATCACATGCATTCCTTGCCCAATATTGAGGGGATATGGGATCCCTGCTCTGTGTTTATCACTTAGTAGAGTATGGGAATTTTTTAGTTGTTTGGAGACCTCCAATATGATCATCCGATTGTTAGGGTACCAGGGCATCTTGTAGGGTCTTTCTAAGAAACCCTCTATTCTGATATACATGAACTTCAAGAAATTTATAAACAGGTACCCGAATCTCTGGATGAATGTTTGGGCACTATGTGATACTCTTCTCTCAAAATATTCCCCAAGGAGTCTGATGATATTCCCAATGAAGGTATCATTCACTCTCTAGTATTCCCTCTTGAAATTCATGTATTTCAATTGTGGGTAATGATCATATACCTTGAGTTCTCCCCTCCTTGGATTCAAGTTTTGTACAACAAAGAGGCCCTTGTATGGGAATGCCTCTACTAGTAGGTATAGCATTTAGGAGGTCAGGTAAAATTGAGATGTTTTCTTCACAACCATAATTGGCTTGTGCATGTTGTCACTAATGATCTTAGCCCTATGGAATTTTTTTTTTCCACGGATGGTCTCCTCAATGAAATAGAATATCCACTCCTAGAAGAAGGCAATAGTGCTGATTCCCATTACTCTACTCAACAGAGTGACCAAATCATAGTACTCCTCATAGAAGTTGCTCCTAAATAGCTCTTAGGGTACCTTGGTAGCACTACCTCTCTTTTCCATCAATCAATGTTTGTTGATCAACTTCTTACACCCTAGAGGGTCTGCTTTGCACATGTTTTCGGCATATCACTTCTCTATTTCCTTCATGGGGTCGAATGTAGGGATATGGAACATTTTGCCTATGGATTAGGAAGACAGATCTGCCAACACCCTGCCATCATGATCTATAATATTTCTACTACCGCTATGGTAGAACTCTCGACATACCATCACTAGTTCCAGGGCTACAAGTTCGGGTGGGCAACCGACCACCTTGGCGAGTTCACTCATTCAAATCTTTCGAGCATTCTTAGTTGTAGGTTTGATGATGACCCTTCGTCTGAATTCATCAATATCTACATGCCCCAGGTTTGTGTCTGACACTAAATCCTTCGTAGAGGTGACTTTGGAGGTGCATTCCACCCCATGGAACTGGTAATTCATTGCATCTTTGTCCTCCTTCCCCTTAGATGCTTTGGCATGCTTCTTTGCTTTCTCCTTCTTTATAGACTTCCTCGATGGTCTTGTAGCAGATTCCATAAATCTTGCAAACAAAGATGTAGTAAGCACATTCACATAAAAAATCGAGGAAGCATTAGTTGAATAATACAAAATGAGGGTTAGATCCAACAATTCATCTTCAAAAGATCATCAAATCTATTAACATTCATCATTCGAGGCTTGTTTGGGTCAAATTCAGGAATGCGGGCCCATGGATGTAGGTTCCCTAGGCTGGAGGCCTTTAGGAGCAATCAAAAGTGGAATGGTGTTGGGGTCACGACAGCCACAGATGACCACCCGCACTCAAAGTTTTGCATTAGAGATTTGGAGGCTAAGATATTCAACAAGACATTTGACATGCGATGAAATCATTTATTAGGTCTCTTGAGGCATTTGACTGGCTATTTTTCTCATTCGGGTTCAAGGAGTGTTGAAGCCAGAGGCATCACGAACATTTGGAGCTCTGTCATTGATAAAAGATGGTCAAGAGGTAGAAACCCACAATGCGGGATCCACAAGCGGCTAGGATGGCTTGGCTTGACTCTTTCTGGTTTGATTATTTTGAATTATGTAGGCAGGGACTGGCAGGAAACTATTGGGTGAAGGTAGTTGAGGGATGATAGTGATGGGGTGGTGGTCTGCAGGAGGCGATCCACACTGGAGGGTCTGCAAGACTTTTTGGAATTGGTCATTTCACTTGAAGGAACTTGGACGACGAAGGAGAGTTTGAACTTTGGAATGTGGAAGGATGGGAAAGCATAGCCATTTGGAAATAGAAACTGGAAGATGGGGGGCTGCCAATGGTGGCTCGCAAGGAATGGTCTACAACATAGTTCACTTAGTCATTTTCATGTTGAAAAATTTGGGGGAAATGACAAGGTCAGAGTCCGCAATGTGGGCGGATGAGGTCTCTCGTCTACTTAAGGATGATGATAATGGTGGGGCGGTCCAGAGACAGACCCCCGCAGGGTTTAGCCCACATGAAGTTTAGACTTAGCATTTTTCATGTGTGAACCCAAACATCAAGGATGATCATGGAGCCCATGGTGTGGGTGGGAGCAATGACTTCACCACTCATGAGAGAGATTGAATTGACGGAAACGGGCGGACAGAGGTCTGCAAGAAACAACCTGCGGGGAACCCTTAATTTGGTTTTGCTTTGCGAGAATGGTGAGCAACCATTGGAGCAGCGGGATCCCTTAGGTAGAGTGCAGCCTTGGTTGCGATGCCAAAGACATGGCATTCATGGAATGGCGGTGAAGAGTAGTCGGCAACCCTCAAGAAAGGATCTATAGAAGGAAACTTATGTTTTGGCATCTGATGGGATCAGACTCGGCGGAACCCGCGAGGCAGAGCACTAGTCAAGGTTAGCCATTTAGAAATGGCTGCGAGACAAGGGCCGATCACACATGATGGCCCAAAATGACGGAACCGCAACGGTTCTTAGATATTGGGTTTTGCACTTAAGTGTTTCATCTTTTGGGTTTTCAAGGGGAGCAATGGGATGACATCTACCCACATGCAGAAGTCCGCAAGGGTGGACCCGCAAGGTCGCAAGGCTTAGGGTTTTCCCATTTGAAGTTTTTTATCATTTTGGACGGTGGTGATGAAGAGATTTCAAGATGCAAGGGATTGAATGCTCTGTGAAGAACAACAATGGCGGGGCTAGGTTTCGTAAGGTCCAAAATGGTAGAGTTTTAATGAATTTTGAGGGATTTTTAAAATGGGTGTGAGCAAAATTCCTTATTCAATCAACCACCGAAAGGAGATTGAAGTTTCTTTAAAGATTATTATTATTTTTAGAAAAAATAACTCAAAGGACGTGTTTTAAAATGTGGGTGGTGAACTGACTTGGAAGTCATGAAGAGCACTGACGAAGATCACGCTTCAAGTTCCCAAAAGGCTCGTGCGGGTGCACGGGAGGTGGTTGTTGTTCTCTCTGACAAATTTTGATTGGTGTAGGGGGAAAATGATAGGTCGACGGACCTATTTATAGCAATGAGCTCATTTATTACATGCATTCAATGAAAATATGGCGGCCGATGGGGTAGCTTGGTATGGAGTTCAAAAGGGTGGCGACGAGAAAGGCAGAAGGACTCCCAGACATTGCCATTTGATGGGTGGCTGAAAGATGGTGGTCAAGGAGGATGTGGGACCCGCCATGTAGATAGACATCTTTTGTTGGTTTCCGGTGAGATGGTGAAGGATAGGCAGTGATGCACAAAGAGAAGTCCACAACTGTGGATGTGCAGGGGCCAGAGGATGCTAGAGAAAATTGTTAAGGGAAGTCCACATGGAAACCTCCATAGGATCGAGGCACTTAGAAATTTTTTGGGTTGTGAATTTTGGTCAACTAAGGATGATGAATTTAGGGTCCCTTGAACACTTGAAGCTGAAAATTAGGGTCATGCAAAATGAGGTGAAGGTAAAAAGCCACCCGACGAAGGCGAAAGAGAGAGGGTTCTCGTTCTAAACAGGGCGTTTGTGCCACAAACACAAAAAATGGTGACTCTATTGGGAGAATGCTCCAGAGCATTCTAAGGGTAAAGATTCATTCAGAACCTAGAATCTTTGGTTTCGTAGACCAGAAGCCAGTTTCACCGAGTGAACTAAGAAATCAATGAAGGATGGGATCCTTGGGTGAATCAAGCCATAAGGAATATCTCAAAAGTGTGTGCATAGTGAATTCATTCCCCTCTCTTCAAAAACCATAACAAATAGTCATTAATTAGTCAAGGAAAGCTACATAATTCATCCTACCCCAAAAGTAACCTGGACATTTCTCTATTGCTAGTCAGGCATCCATAGCCTCGATGGAGTTGTCGTTGTGACCCCAAGAACATTGCTCTATTGCCAGCCAGACATCCATAGCCCCAATAGATTTTCCTCCACACCCACACAGTTGCTTGTTCTAATACTTTATTTTCATTTCTTTCTTTTCCATGATATTTTCTTTTTGTATCGTTTCCTTTTTCTCAACTATCCAAGCATCAAATCTTATTGTGGGTTTGGAATCGCAGTGGTCACTAGAGTAGACTCAATATTTTTCACCTGCTCAGACCTCATAATAGCTATTGTACAACCCTTCAAAAAATTTAAAGTGTGCTTTGTGGATGATCTAAGATAAGTGTGAAAATATTCAACCAAGGGTACTATCCTAGGTCAAGTCAGAGTTCAAATAAGGAAACCACTTCACAGAAGTGATCAGATATCAAGAGTTATGAATGAAGATTTATCTAGAGAACAAATAGGAGTGGACAACAAAGTAGGCCGTCTGATATACCAAGCATGAACACCGCATCAAGAACAAAGGAACACTCTCAACAAAACAAAAGCAACCGGGAAAGAGAGAAAAAATGAAGTGAAGAGGTAACAGTGAAGCAAAAGGAAACCTAAGCTAACCTATATACAACTATATAGAAAGATGAGCTTAAAAAAGCTTAGGAAAGGAAATAATGTTGTAGGTGTTACCCGTTTATTGGCAACGCGACATCCTCTCCAGTGAGTGTCTTGAGGTGAAAGGAATTGTCTCCTAAAATTCCTGAGATTTGCAAGGGGCCAAGCCAGAGCTTTTCAAATTTGTCACGTCTCCCTTTCTTTTCATGGGCCTTGTCCTAGAAAAGGACTAAATAAACAATCCTAAAGGAATTTACTTTGGCTCGATGGTTGAACCACCTTTTAACTACGTCCTGTTGTTTGGAGAAATTTTCAATTGCTTGGTTAAAAACTTCTTCTAGGTGTAGCAACTCATCTAAACGTGCCTCTCATCAGTCTCGCTCCTCATTGTATGTGTTGAAAAACTGGAGGGTGGGAATCTTTAGGTGGATGGGAAAGATAGGCTTCAAGCCATAGATGAGATGGAACAGGGAATCACCCAAAGAAGGCTTATGGCATTTATGATTTGCATAGAGGGAAAAATGCAACTAGGTGTGCTATTCTTTGGGGTTTCTTTCAAGCAATTTTTTTTATCACAGTTGTCAGATTTTTGTTCATTGAATCAGCTAGGCCATTTCCTTGAGGGTAATAGTTAGAAGAAAATTTAAGCACAATCCCATAATAAAAGGCCCAACTAGATAATTTAACCGAGGAAAAGGTGGGGCCATTATCACACATGAGGGAAAAGGGGCAGCCAAAATGATTCAAGATAAAACTTTCTAGAAAATTCACAACAACTTTAGTAGTACATTGCCTACATGCTATTGCTTCTATCCATCTAGTACAGTAATTGGAAGCAATTAGAATGTACCTATGGCCTATAGAGGATGGTGGGCTGATTGGACCAATAAATTCAAGTCCCCATTGAGCAAACGACGTTACCCCCAGGATGGGTTGCAATGAGACATCAGTGTTTCTTTCTATGGTAGTAGCAGTTTGGAAAACATGACAAGTTCTGACATGGTTGTGCGCATCCTTAAGCACCATCATCTAGTAGTACCTAGCTCGTAGGATCTGGTGAGTGGTTGAAGGGCCGGATCCGTGGCTAGTGCCAAATTTATTGTGAAATTCTTTCAACACTCTAACTGCCTCTTCTTTTCGAAGGCATCTAAGGTAGATTCCCTCATGATTTCTCTTATATAATATCGATCATTGTAGCATGTAACTGCTAATTTTTAGTCTAAGGGCACTTTTGTACTTCTTACAACCGGTATGGGCTCTTGTTGTTCAGTAGATAGTAGACGATGTGGTCGTACCACTCTCTGGGAGAAACATCTTCTAGTTGATACTACTACACAGTGAGCTCGGGCTCTTGCTTTAGCTAGTGTTTCAACTATGGTTCAAGTGAGGGCTTGACCTTGGACAAACTTCATAGGCTAAATCTCCATGTCATATTCCTATAATAAAGTTACCCATTTGGCTCTCCTTTCTCCTAGCTCATTCTGCATTAACATGGTCTGGACTGCTAGATCGGGTACAATGGAAAACACCTTATTTTGTAAGATGTAATGTCAACATTTATTAACTCCTCTTACTAAGGCATATGCTAAATTTTTGACATTATGATACCTTAACTATACATCTTTCAGTGGGGCACTCATGAAGGAAATAGGGTGTTCACTTCCTTCATCATGTTTTTGAGTCAGTATACTGGCACAATAGTGACCTAGTTAAGCAAATGAATAGATGTAAAACAACTTTAGATAATCCAGGTTGACTAGCACTGGCGCATCAACAATTGCTTTTTTGATTTCTTCAAAAGCCTATTTGGCTTCTGGTGTCTATTTGACCTTTGCATCTTGCTTTACTATAGCATTCAATGGCTTGACTATTTTAGCAAATCTTGTGATGAACTTTCTGATGAAGTTGATCTTTCCAAAGAAGGATTGCAACTCCTTGTTGCCTAGAAGTTGAATTTTCAAAATGGCCTGAATGTGTTCTAGATCTATGGAGATTCCCTTTTTTGAGATCACGTGGCCTATCAACTTGCCTTTCATAACTCCGAAGATGCACTTCTTTGGATTCAATGAAATTCCAAACTCTTTGCATTTCTGGAAGACCTTAGATAAATTAGAGACGTGATCCCCTCTTTTCTTTGAAAACAAGGTAAGATCATCCATATAGACGATCATGCATTTTCCAATAAGGTCCTTGATGGCTATATCCATGGCATGCTAGAAGGTTGCGTTGACATTGATGAGTCCAAATGACATTCTTCTGTATGCAAAGGTGCCCCATTTTTTAGTAAAATCCTTTTTATGCCTGTCTTTATATTTTACCATCACTTGATTGTATCCCAAGTATCCATCTAAGAAGGACATCATTTGAGACCCATTAACTATTTGAAATACCTCATCCAGTGAGGGCACCTAATAGTTGTCCTTTTCTGAGGCTCTATTCAAGTTGTTGAAGCCTATGTATAATTTGATTTCTCTATCCTTTTTCCTGACTAAGACCAAGTTTTCCACCCACGTGGAGTAGCTAACTGGGAATATGATTTTGGCAGACAACAACTTCTGGAATTCTTTGTAGATGATGCATTCTATCAATGCATTGATCGGGTGTTGATGCTGTCGAAAAGGTCTCACATCCGAATTGAGAAGGATGGTGTGAGTGATGATTGAAGTGTCATACATCTTCAAGTCCTCGTAACTCCAAGCAACCACATCATGGTACTTTTAGTAGGGCATCAATTATCCCTTTCCTTTCTTCTAAAGTGCACACTTTTCTGATGAACACATTCTTAATTTCTTCATTCATTCCTAAGTTGTGAGTATTGCACTGGTTTTCAATGGAATCCTTCTTTGCTTGCCGATCCTGATCTCTAATCTGATCCAAATCTATTATTCATTTGAGTTGAACCATACCTCATGGTATTGTGTTTGTTTTGATATTAATGACTCCCTCTATGTCTAATTCAGCTTCTTCGGGAACTTCCTCATCATTTATTTGAGTCGCAAAAAAATCGGAGCTGGTGATGAAATCCAAGATATGCTTGTCGTCATTTAACACTTGGAAGTTGGTGATATTATCTAGGTTTGATGGATTGGAAGTAAGCTCAATAGTGAACCTTTTGAAGCTAGCCAAGGATAGAGGCTATAGGCTACTAGCTACCTAGGCTAAGGCATCGGTGGTATGGTTCTTGGAATGGGGAATCGACTGAATATTGAAGGAATCTATTCCTTCTATGAGATCCCAGACCCTATGCCTATAATTTGAAAACGTTCTATCATGACAAGAATACAACTTCCTGAATTGTTTTAATATTAGCTCCGAGTCACCAAAGACTTGTAACATTTTAACCTTCTTTCTTAGGGCTGTCAAGAGTCCATGGACTAATGCTTCATACTCCACTACATTTTTTTTGCAATAGAATTGGAGTCTATGAGTAGCAAAGTATGTCTTACCTGTGGGGCTAATAAGCTCGAATCTAGCTCATTCTCCTAGCTTAGACTTGGACTTGTCAAAGTGCAACATCCAAAACTTGGAGAAAACTTGGGCTTTGGAGCCTATAGAGCACACTTCTTCTCTTGCTTGGACACATGTTTCAACATCTTTAGGTGAAGGCCCAAATTCAACATGGCTTTGGTTCAACTGTTATGTTTGGAGTTCCCCCTTCAAGGTGAATTATCCTCTAATGTGCTCAACTGCTGTTTGGCACAAGAAAAATTAAAATTTTGAGTGGCTAGCATTGTCTATCCTACACCAACTAGGTAATAAGAACTCCTGGAATTCATTCTTGCTCCTAAGTTGAGCTGATCTTGCACACATTTTTCCATAAAGTCTTGGAATCCATTAAGCAATCCCAGGCTACCATCCTCATAGGATTCTTCATCATCTAATTCTACCAGCATATCCATACTCTAATGCACATAAGTTAGGTTAGTTGGAGGATTACATAACATGAGGAGAACTTCTTCAACCACTTCCTCTTCCTGAAACTCTAGTTCTTCTTGATATGCCATGGGACAGTAGTTGCCTAGTTCTGTTTCAACAAAGAACACCTCATTTGTGTTATTGTATTATGTGATCATGAATTTCATACAAAGCTCTTGATCGACATGAATCTGGTTTGGCAACCCTTTCCATGGAAACCATAGGTGAGAAAAATCTATTGCAACATATCCATTTAGTGCCTGAGTGAAGTCTCTTCCCAGTATTATGCCATATGTGTCTGGGATATCAACAACTTGAATATCGATCACCTGCTGCACTATTAGGTCAACAACAATTTGCATGGGTATTCTGTTAATTTCTCCAACTATGTTCACCTCTGTCTTGTCCAACTTCTGTTGGGAGGGTGTTGGAACAATTCCTAGAGATTTGCATACTGCAAGAGGCATGACATTGGCCGAGGCTCCTGAATTGAGCAGGAAGTTGTGTAAGTTCTTTTTGAATATTCTGATAGTGGTCAAGAAAGGAGGATTTTCCATATTTCCTTGGAACAAGCCCATGGGTGTGTCCACTTGGGCTACTTGAGCTTTGTCCTTATCATTGGATTTATCCCTAGTTTGTGCTTGATTTTTTTCCTTAGCCGTTTGCTTGCTTGTTTGCTGATTTGAGGGTTGATCCATTTTCTTCCCTAGGATTACCTTGATAATAGGCTCATTTTGTGAATCATCAAAGGAGGCCCTTTTGGCATGTATTTATTGGGCTGATTTGGATGAGACAATCCCATTAAGCACCCTAAAGATGCAATTTCTAACTGCTAGGACCTTAAGAAATTCAAAGGTTGATAGGCTTAGCTTGACCTTAAATTCTTCAACCACATATTCACCCATTTTGTCAATTTCAACGTCAAAGGATTTGTCTCAAGAGGAAATGGTGGGTTGGCTTTGGGTCTAGTTTTGTTGTCTATTCTCATTGAAATATTGGGTGGGCACATAAGGGTAGTCTGGGTTGTTACTAGAATTGGGGTCAAGCAAAGTGCTAAAGTTATTAGGAGTAGAGGTTGTAAAAGGGTCACCTGCTTGCCTATTCCTCAAGTTATAAGGGGTTTCCCTTTGGTGGAACATTTGGACCTCATCTATTGGACCATTATCTACCAAATCAAAGAGTTGAGATAAATGACTTTCGTTTCTTACTTCTTTTGAATCTTTTTCCTTTGGGGTAGCAGTCTCCTTTTTAGGTACATTGCTCTCACCTCGTGAGAAAGGAGCTTGGTTAACTACCAACACTGAGGAGTCATATGGTTCAGACATGACTATATCTCTGCAACCCACACCATCTACCACATTTTTAACCTCTACTATGAATTTTTTTATGGTTGTTTGGAACTCAGGGAAATCTAATTCAGAATGTCTATTTGTTTTGTGAATGTGACACCTTCCAAATAAGGCTACCTCTGCTAAGTATACTCTGCTTTTAATCTTATCTACATTGACCGACTAGTAGAGAGGTGTAGGAATACCTCTATTGTTTGGCCTCATGTTCCAGGTTCGATTTTGTCTTTGTGAAGGCCTTGTTTCAAAGACTTGGTTATAAATTTGACCTCTCTCATAATTTTGTCTAAAAGAAGTACCCACATCACGATTGTCTTGGTTGTCTCGGTTGAGATTAGCTTGGATGCTTCTTTGGGAGGCCTGCAGTTGGTTATTCTGATTTCTTAAGTGTGTCATCATAGTTGAAATCTTCTTGATCATCTTCATCAATTCATCTATTTGATCCTTCTTTGTGTTGTTCGGTTGAGGTGCTTGATTATGGAGGAAGACCGGTTGTATTGTTTGTTGATTCTACTGAGCAGGAGGGAACTTGGGTCCCTATAAGTATGCAGGCCCTTGAGGCTGTTGAGGGTAAACTTGTTGCTTCTGTGGTTGCAAGTAATGAGGCACTAGAGGTGCCTAATTCAATGGATGCCCCGTATGAGGCACTATTGATAGGTGTTGAACTTGATTCATGATTGGCACTTGATGTGCCAGGGCCCGGGTAATTCCTTGGATGTGCATTGGATGAGAAGCTAGTCCCAAGGATGGCTATGGAAAATATTTTTTTTGTCCTAGATCAGTACTTGCTATGACTTCTTCTGCATAGGCCTCCACCAGGCACATTCTTTTTACTAGTGCAGACATGAGGTTGTCTAAGGCAACAAGTAGACCTATCTAGCAGAGGGATCATCAACCACATAGGGAGTCTCCAACCTCATGTAAGCACGATGGAATTGATAATTGAAGGAGTTGATTGGGTCATTGACTTCCCTTTGAATAGACATAAACTACTAGTATAACTCAAAAGGGCTGATTAGAATCTTGAATTTCTACAAGAAGGCATTCTTTAATAGATTCCAAGTGGTAATGGATCTAGTCGGCAGGTTGATGTACCAATAAAAGGTCTTGTCCCCTAGGGATTAGGGAAAGAGCCTACAAGCCACATATTCATGATCTATTTGCATGTCCTTCAAAGCTATTTGAAAGATATTGATATGTTCTTCAACTGTCCTCTGCAGTTCACAAGGATGAAACTTGGTGCAAAAGCCTTCTAGATTCTTTGGCATGTCATGATAGTCATTGAAGGACAAGGGAGATGGGTTGTTACCCAACCAAGCCATGATGGGAGGTGGAGGCTGTGCTAGCTATGCAACAATAACTTGGGACTGCAAAGGAGTAGTAGTACTTGAGGTAGTGCCTTGGTTGTGGGAAGTGAAGGGTTGGAAGGTAGTTTGGAGCGGTTGGGAAGAGGAAGGGGCTGCCGAAAAGGAAGGGGAAGGGTGAGGTGAATGGATGGAAGGAAGAGGTGAGGATGGATAATTCAATCTAGCTTAGCAAAGCAGAGGCCCTCCTTCTCATGCTAGTTCTATTGATGGGTGTTTTTGTACTTCTCAACATAGGAAACACACAAGTGCACTACCTCTCTTGAAAGACAACTTTCTACAAACATGTTGCAGAAAATTATCCCAAGGTATCTCAGGTGTCAGGTCATGACTTGCAAAAAAAACTCAGTGGATTGATGTGATTTGTTGGTAATCACAAGGGGCATGTACAATTTTCTAAGTTGGAAAAGAATTGGGTCTTCAAATGGAGTTTATGAGATTCTGAAAGTGACGTACAATTGCTTCAAGTTTAGGACAATAGTCTAAAACTCCATGTTCAACATCAGATTAAAATTTACAATGATGTTGGAACTTTTCCTTAACTACTATTTCAAAGAAAGGTCAAAAGGGAAAAGGGAGGTAAGATTTCCTAGACCTGCAACTAATGATGAACGGTGATAATGGAGGGTGCTACAGTGGACAACCTTCCTGAAACTGAGTTCCACTTAACCAAAAAATATATAGTATCATGAAACTAGTGCTATCTTCTAAGGTCTACAAAATTTTCAGCTATTCATTCACCATAAAGCATGAATAAAAGATGAATTTTAAGTGCAACAATTAATTAATGTTCAGACTAGCTTTACACTGATGTTCATCATCAACAAACAACAAAAAACATGAACATGGAAGGCATCAACACAATAACATTCTTCATTACCAATGGAAAACATGAAGTAAACTACTAAAAGCAACTTGAAGTACTTAGAACAATAAACTAAATCTATTGAAATCTACCAACTATGAGAAGATGAATCATGCAATATGTGAGAAACACAAGAATCAACCAAAACAATGAAATTCTATTGAAATTTCTGCAGCATGTCCTTAAACAACAACTTAATTCTCTCTTTGAAAATGAGAGGAGACCCCTATTTATAGTTTTCCAAAAGTGAAATGAATGACTAGGATTTACTTTCATTGTGTGTCAAAGATTCATTTTACATTAGGGTTTCACCTACCCCCAAAATATATCAATAGTAAATACATTTTGTCCTATCCCTATTTCTTTCTCTAGTGGCCCTGACAATGTAGCAGTTTTGTCCTCTAGTGGCTTCCTTCTTTTTCTAGATAAACTTTCAGAAAATCATCATCAATCACTAGTTTTCCTTCACTTTTCTAAAGGGTGGCATACTCCACAAATTTCCCAATCAGTGTTTGAAGCTTATCTCATTCAATGATGTTGGATTGAAGGACTTGGAAGGTTAGCCTCTTAAATCTGCTAGTGATTTGCTCCTAGTGTTTTGTGCATCTTGGAGCGGCCCTGTTTACCTATTCAGATTGAGTGAATGCTCTTGCAACAAAGTCCATGAAATATGATGTTAATGCATCTGTTTCCCTTTGCTCCATCTTCTTGTGGAAGAATGGATTGTTCCTCTCCAGATTTAGCTCTAGGGAAGGCATGTCATAGTCCCCGTCATTAGCTTTAGGTAATCCTTGTTGTCTATCCTTTTTTCTATGAACCATTCGATATCATGATCAACCTCATGCAACACTCTTTCCCAAATGTCCCTCCTATGATCTAGGCCCATTTTCCATGTCTCCACTAGCCAGTGATCATCCTTGATGAGCACGAGTTCTTTCTCCCATTTTTTTTGAGGCATCTTGAGAATGTTCTCAAGCTTAGGACAGGTGATCCTATATAGCTCGGTGAACCGGTGACATATTTTCTATGTCCCCCAATTACTTGTACATGTATCAAAATTTGTTGGTCATTTGGGCAGTGTGGCCTATGCCCATGTCACCATTGTAAAGCACTCATTGGAACCAATCTGCTGTAGCCTTGGTCTAATTCTTAATCTTTTCCGTCCTGGTAAGTTCTTCTTGGAAGAGAAGCAGGGGAGCGGAAGATGTTGTTGGTACCTCTTCTTCTTGAATGGGGCCTTTGTCTTTCCTGACGAGTGGAGGATTTTTGAGTATCTCCACATTTACATCAGTGCTATCTTTCTCCTAAGAAGGTTGCTTTTTAGATTCATCCTCTTCTCCTATATCCTTGAGTTGTTGGGACAGCTCCTCTTCAAGTTCTTGATCTGATGTCTCTATGTTGTACGTGGTGTTGAGGGCTTCAGTATCTTCCCCTGAAGAGTGTGACTTTTTCTAATCTGACAACACCTTATCCACGTTTATGTTCATTCTCCCTTCTGGATGTTCAAAGTAATCATCCTTAAAAGGATCCTCAGGCTCTTCAAGTATACCCTTGGTAGCCTCCCTTTGGCGTTTCTCCATTTCTTTAGATATTTGCATAGTGTCCTCCATCTTTGGTGGATCTATAGGTGGCAGAGGAACAAGTAGGCTAGTGGCAATCTGGGCCATCATAGCTTGAACAATGGGATTCATTATCACCCCAGAGATTTTAGTGGGTATTCCTTGCATATACTTTGCAAAGGCCTTTGATAGGGTGAGTGGGAAATAGTAGTCATGGCAATTGAGGGCATTGCAGCAGAAAGAGTGTGCAATGGAGAGGCAGTGAGACAGGCGACAATGAAGATGTCATGGATGGGGAAGAATCCAATACCATGATTGGGGTCATTGGTGAGGTGGAAGTGAGGTGAACTGAGATGTCTATGATAAGAAGAGAGGAAACAAGGAGTGCCTGTGATGCAAGAGGTGGAGGAGTGGCAATGACATCAGTAGTGGCAGGAGCAGAGATTGTAGGTGGTGATTGTAGTCGCTTAGCCAATTCTTCTCCTTTGCATTGCAGATCCTCTTCAATGGTTGTCATTTCACCGAGTCCTATGTTTTTGCCTTGTTTGAGGATTCTCCCTCCATGGTCTTCTATGTATATACCTTGTGTTTGGGTTGGTGTTTAGACACATCCTTTTCCTTGATCTTGTTACTGGAGGAGATTTAGGGGTTTCCTTTGCTCGGGCAACAGTTGCTCCACTGTCTATTTCACTTTCGAGCTCATCCTCAAGCTTGCTATATTTCAACATGGATCCTTATAGTTTGAGCTGGGCGGTTTGAGCATCTATCCATTTACTTGTTTTATTTTCAACCGGTCTTGTTACTATATCGAGGTCATTGACCTCTTCTTCATCCTATTCTATCAGTGGCAGTGATAGGTTGAACACAACATCAAATATTTCATCAAGAATGGTGTCCTCCTCCACAATTTGATCGGGCATCGAAAACAAGTTTATTGATTGCACAAATTGGGTTGTCATCTGCATATAGTGCCTCATTCATACTTCCTTGTCATCTTCAAAGTTGGCCTAATGAGGCAGATGAGCATACTACTTTCTGACCATATTCTTTAATTTTCCATAGGGGTCCATTCCTGGGTGAGCTATATGGAGGTCCAAATTTTACTCTACTATCTCCTTTTTTGAATACTCTGTGCATAGGGAAATAGGGACAACATACATTCCTTTCCCAAAATTGAGGGGATATGGGATCCCTGATTGGTGTTTATCACTTAGTAGAGTATGGGAATTTTTTAGTTGTTTGGAGACCTCCAATATGATCATCCGGTTGTTAGGGTACTGGGGCAGCTTGTAGGGTCTTTCAAAGAAACCCTCTGTTCGGATATATGTGAACTTCAGGAAATGTATGAATAGGTACCTGAATCTCTAGATGAATTCCCAAGCACTTTGTGAGATTCTTCTCTCAAAATCTCCCCAAAGGAGTCTAATGATATGCCTAATGAAGGAATCGTTCACTCTCTGGTATTCCCTCTTGAAATTCTTGTATTGCAGTTGTGGGTAGCAATCATATTCGTTGAGTTCTCCCCTCCCTAGATTTTGGTTTTGTACAACAAAGAGGCCCTTGTATGGGAATGCCTCTGCCAGTAGGTATACCAGTTAGGAGGTCATGTAAAACTGAGATGTTTTCTTAATAGCTATAAGCTACTCATGCATGTTGTCACTAATGATCTTAGCCTAGTGGAACTTTGTTTTTCCATAGATGATCTCCTTAATGAAATAGAACATCCACTCCTGGAAGAAGGTAGCAGTCGGGATGCCCATACTCTACTTAACAGAGTGACCAAATCATGGTGGTCCTCATAGAAGTTGCTCCTAAATAGCTCTTTGGGTACCTTGGCAGCACTACCCCTCTTTTCCTTCAACCAATGTTGGTTGATCAACTTCTTACACCCTAGAGGGTCTGCTTTCCACATGTTTTCGGCATATCCCTTCTTTGTTTCCTTCATGGGGTCAAATTTAGGGATATGGAACATTTGGCCTATGGATCGGGAAGACAAATCTTTCAACACCCTGCCATCATGATCTATAATCTTTCTATTGTCGCTATGGTAGTATTTTGTACATACCATCACTAGTTTATGGGATACAAGTGTAGGTGGGAAGCCGAATACCTTGCCGAGGCCACTCTTTCAGATCTTCTAGCCACTCTTTTAAAATGTGTGCAGTGAATTGACTTGGAAGTCACAAAGAGCACTGATGGAGATCACGCTTCAGGTTCCTCAAAGTCTTGTGCGGGCACAGGGGAGGTGATTGGTGTTTTCTCTTTGATAAATTCTGACTGGGGCAAGGTGAAAATGATAGGTCGTGTAGACCTATTTATAGCAATGAGTTCATTTATTACCTACATTCAATGCATGTACGACAACTGATGGAGTAGCTGGTCATGGAGTTCAAAAGGGAGGTGGCAGGAAAGGCAAAACCCACAAGGCAAAAGGACCCCCAGACATTGTCGTTTGATGGGCATCTGAAAGATGGCAATTAAGGAGGATGCAAGACCCACCATGCAGACAAACATACTGGGTTAGCCACTGATGAAACAACAAATGCTAGGTAGTGACACACAATGAGAAGTGTGTAGCTATAGATCCACTTTTCCAAAGGATGCCAGAGTTAATTGTTAAGGGAATTCCACATGGAAACCTTCGTAGGAGCCAGGGGCTTCGAAAGTTTTTGGGTGGTGAATTTTGGTCAACTAAGGATGATGAATTTAGGGTCCCTTGACCACTTGAAGCTCAAAATTAGGGGCACACAAAATGAGGCGAAGGAAAAAAGTGAGCCGATGAAGCCAAAAGAGAGAGGGTCCCTGTTCTGAACGGGGCGTGTGTGCTATAGGCACAACACCTTCCAATTTGTAAAGAAGAGATCAGAGGAATTAACCCTTGAATTAAAGAGAAAACTAACCTCACTCCCTATAAAATTTTATAGCCATTATTAGAAGGTCTCACAAGTATATAGATATTTCTAGGGATAATGGACTAAAATTGTTTCCACTGATAACTCATCCAACTCTCTTTCTCTACCCAGTGCCACATTGGATAGGGAGGGACAGGATGAAGTACAAGTAGCAGAGAATGTAAGGCTAGCAAAGATTTCATGTCAAAAGGGATACTATTTGAGACAAGTTAAGGGAGTTGATGTTGTTCCAAACATTAGGGAGATCAATTTTTAGTACAACCTCCATGACTCAAATGTTGCTTGAGGAATAACAATTTTCCAGTTGGGGGGAATGATGAGCTTGATTAATAGCTAGTTTTCTCTTATTTATTCCATATCTTTTAAATACTTTAAGCTCTTTATTTCATATATATTCCTACACTTATATACCTTTTATATCCTTTATGCAAGCTAAACCATACTTTGATGAGTGGGAATATGATTATGATATGTTGATATTTGTATGAATGTGTATGAATTTTAGTTTAACTCTATTTTTAATCCATGATTGTTAATATTATGTATGATTTGGATGATAAATAACTCCTTACATCTAGAATAGCAACCCGCAACAATTGGAGAACTCAACCCATAGCCAAAGGATTTTAGGCCAATAAGTAGGGGAGATTCCAAAATGATTGGGGACATGATAGTTGTAGAAATTGATGAAGGAAATCATTAGAGTGATTGATTGGGAGTCATTAGTGTTGCAAGTATGAAGGTGTTTTTTCATTGATTTCAACTAGTTGCTTTTTTCATTGATGTCATGGAAGTTGGTTTTTGGTTGTATATGTTGAGGATATTGAGAAAATTATAATAAAGAAGGTTTATAGGTTTTTCATGTATAGTTGGGATGTTGAAGAAGTGATGTGATTACATGGATTTATCCTTACGTTTTTATGTCTAGATGTGTGTTAGAGTAAAATATGTGCTACAATGATGTCTCTGGTACTTGGGTTCCAAGTGCTTTTGAGAAAAAATGATAAATAGAGAAAAAATGTTATGTAGGTATTTAGTGTATGCTTCGAGATGTTCTTTTTGTTTCTTCTAGGTTGCTTCTATGCTTGTGTGGATCTGAGATATCATTTATGATTGTTCCACTAGTAGTTATATCCATAGTTTGGGCTTCTGGATCATTGTACAGTGCGAGATATTTTCACCAATATATGAACTATTCCTTTCAGTGTGTTTGGTTGTGGTCTAGGAGAAATGTATTTGCTCCACATTTCTCCGCATTTCTCTACATTTCTCTATATTTTGGTTTCAGGACTTACAGTTTTGAGAATAGGTTGATAAGGTTGCTCTCTTGCTTTTTTCAGGAGAATTTGAGATTTGGTTTTGTTGTTGATGAGTTTTTGTGTTATAATGTATTATAGTGGCCGACAAGGTTATTCAAACAAATAATATATATATTCTCTTTAGGTGAAGTTTTTTGTGAAGCTTTTGGATGAATTTTCAAGTGTTTATTACCTACTTCAAGTCGTGTTCAAGTGAAGTTTGTTGTCTAGAAAGATTGGACTGTGTTAAGGATGTGTGTGCTTAATTGTTTTATGCGTTTTGCATGGGTGTTGGCCGACCTTGTGTTAAACACTACTTGTAAAGTTCATGAAAGTGTGTTAAGGCATGTTGGAACTCATTTAGGTCCTCATTTAGTATATGTATAGGTTTTCCTCATTCTCTACCACCACGGGAATGCTTTGGTACCGACCTAATTTGAAATTGTAAATACAAATTTTATATGGCCAACCTTGGAAGCGTTTCAAGGTTGAAGATGGTATAAGTACAAGTTGAGATGTTGGTGATAGAAAAGATAGTCTGTGCAATGAGAATTCGAGCAGATCCATGCAAATTTCAAAGTGTTGAGTTCCTGAAGGCGGTGAGATGAAGGTGTACTCTATCTTTCAAGCATTTCTGCAAGTGTGAGAAAATTGTGGTGGAATTCTTGGTGCATTGAGATAGTTTTCTCTCTATAATAATTCTCTTCCATCTTCTTTATAATTTTTTGGTAGTGAGCCTAGGCAGTGAGCCCTCATTAGATAGTGTGTCCTGTCTTGGTAGTGAGCCTCTTTGGAAATGAGCCTTTTGTATTCAGTTTTGGAATTCTTTATATTGTGAGCTAATGCTCGTCGTGGTTTTTCCCTCAATGGGTTTTCCACATAAATTTGGTGTTATTGCGTGCATGGTTTAATTACTTTCAATTTTTATTTCTGTATTTAATGATTTAACACATTAGTAGAGTAATGGTTTTGTGAATGCTTATTGATCTAACTTCTGGTGAAGAGTTTTAAAGGTTAAAATTGCTACAACTGATTTACCCCCCCTCTCGGTTGTCTTGTTCAACAATTGGTATCAGAGTGAGGTTTCTTGGAGAAGAGATTAACCACTTAAGGAAGGTTTGAGATGGTGAGCAAGATCACTATTGAGTGTCCTAAGTTCGATGACACTGACTATGCATTCTAGAAAACAAAGATGGAAGGATATCTATCATACTGTGTGATGAGGTAAAAATAACCTCATCATGATAATACCATAAAGACCTATTTCATACATGAAAATACCTATCCTCTGCCAATTAATTACATTTTAGGAGAAATAATTGCTTAATTTTTAGTGAGAAATTGTATAAACTTTATTTCTTTTGATTTCTTGAGTATTTTGCCAATACAGATTTAATGTGTTATTTTAAGTGTTTTGTAGATAATAATCGGTCAATCAAGTTGTAGATTAGATGCATCCAGCCAACACATGCTCCAAAACAGGTTGAATATATACGCTGGAAATATGCTCCAGAGCTTTAGGGTGATGGACTAAAGATATAGTTACTCTTTAAATTTTATATTTCTATTATCCTTTGAGTCAAAAACTTTATGGCTCAATTTGAGCCTCTTAAATATTGTTGTAATGGGTTTTAAAGACATACGAGTTATTCATAGATCTATTTTAGATATTTTCAATGGTTATCCATACCATCTAAAAAATAGGATGTAGTTAGAGTTTTTCTATAAAAGACATGATCTCCAGAAGTAAAATATATAGTGAAAAAGTAATGTTATACTGTCAAAATGTTTTCCGAAGTTTATGAATAAAGAGATTGTTATCTAAAATTTCTGAGTTATGAGTTATGGATGATAATTATGGTTGAGAGAAGCATTTCTGAAATAATTGTGAATGTGAGATGAGAATGAATGTGATAACCCACGAGTTGGCCACTCGATGGGAGATGAATTAAGTAGATAAGTGTTTTCTTTTATTGTATTGTTGTTCTGTAGAGAATTATTGGATTTACTATTATGAAATTTTAGTTCTGAAGTATTTTTTTCCTTTCACTTCCGTAGTTTTTGTTATTAACTATTAGAATATTTATTGCTAAGAAGATGTTTTATGGATTGTTATAAGTTTTTCTGCTTTTATAATTTTCTAGCTTCTTAGTTTAATCATTTTTTTACTTTTTAATTCAGTTATCATGCTTTCTAAATTAGTTTTCTTATGTTTTCAGTTTAAACATTTCCTGTTTTCTTAGGAATAAATTGCTTTACAATTTTATAGTTAGATAGTTTGAAGTTAGAATTAATATTCAATTTTTCTTAAAAGTTAGAAAACCTGAGGGAGATACTCTAGGCTTCTTCTATTGCAAATTTCCTTAGACACTACCCGGTCAACAAATTGAATTTTATATTTTAAAGTAATGGGACCTAATGACATCCTATCACTTTTTGGCATTGTTGTCGAGGACCCTTTAGCTTCTTTTGCTTGAGTGTTAATAGAAGATGCCTATAATACCTCTTTTAGGCCAAAAATACTATCTTTGGCTTCCTTTTCTGCATGGTTAGGAAAAGAGGCCCTCACGGATGATTTATACCAAAGACCCCCTCAAAATACGTTCCAGTTATACATAAGGAGACCCAAGGCTCAGAAGACCACTCTATCGATAAACTACTTGAGCCTACCCCACCAGAGGCTTTCCACTATTTTCTTGAAGATCATCCTATAGTACAACTTGTTGTCGAGGAAATTATTATTGAGGAGCATATTCCTCTAAACATCATGGGAGATTAGAGGGTAGAAGCTAACCATAATGATGCCAACCGTAATAACAATGATCCTCAACTACCTAGAACGTTCACTTATCCTATTGCTTTGGATGCAGATGATGATACAACAATGAAAAACATCTCTCTAGCTTTCCTTCCAACCTTCCGTGGTTTATCCTCGGAAGATCTAGACCAATTTCTCTTTGAATTTAAGGTCCTTTGTCAAACCTATGACTATAAAAATAATAACCAAAAAATGAAGTTGTTTCCTTCTACTTTGAAGGATTCGGCCATGTGTTGGTTTATGGGACTACCGTCTGGAAGTATTACATCTTGGGAAGAAATGGAGACTGTGTCCTTGAATAAATATCAGAGTTATTGTAGGGTGGGTGATCGTAAGGAAGAGTTGTTTAAACTTAGGCAGAATGAGGATGAGAGTCTAGAGGACTATTTGGATAGGTTTCTTTTCTTATCTAAAAGATGTGGAGAAATGGATATTAGTGTTGAGATTCTCAAGACTATATTTCTTAAGGGACTCGATGACAATGCAAGAAGAAGTATTGATTTAATGGGAAAGGTGGCGTGTCTCAGTTAGCCCTTGAAGACATATGTGATTTGTGTCATAATTTCTCACGTACTCGAGGAGGAATTCAAAAAAAAAATATTTTCAGAGGGAATAATGAGATAGGTAAGCTCAGAGAAGAAATAGAAAATATTAAGACAGACATACTTGTTCAATTGAACACTACGTTGGATGGTATACAAGCAAAGACATGTAACCCGGAGACTTTTTCAATCTATTGTCCTAGGTGTCGAAACAAAAACCTTTTACATGAGTTTCCTTTAGACAAGGTTAATGTTTGTCAACTTTGTGAGAAAAGCCACCCTACCAATCAATGTGAACTTCTTACTGATCTTAAGAATACTAAGAAAAAAACTGCTCAGGTTGAAGAAGAAATAAATGTACTAAACCAACGCCAAGGAGGTAATTTCTCTTATGGGAAGAATTCCAACCTTGCATGGAGACCACAAAACAACTAGGCTGGTAATCAATGGACTCCATCTTGGAATCGGCCCTACCCTCCACAGCCTAATTGGGGAACTCCTGAATGGGCAAGTAAATCATGGGGAACTCAACAATGGCCAAACCAATCACAACCACAATGGTACCCACAACATATTGATCCCCAATGGAATCAGGGACAAAATCAATTTTATACTGGTCCTAGGAGGAATCAACAACATAATTTGTTACCACCACCTCAAAATCTTCCTTAGACTGAGTAGGTAAATTGATCTCAACTTCCAGCACAACCACTTCCTAATCCTAAGAATAATCAACAGAATACTCTGGTATATACAACTGAACACGATAATGCCATAGGACTTAATGCAATTCATTGTGGCAATGTTCAGTTACGTTCTGATAGGACACTTCAATCACCCACCATTGCGGAAGTAGTGGACAAACCTATTCCTCAAAATTTTGAGAAAGATACTCCATCTAACTCTACCACACCCATGAATATTACTGAGTCTTCTTCAGCGGCAGGAGTTGCTGACTTACTTCGGGAGGAGGAAGGTCAATCTTTGAATGAACTTAGTACGGATACCCCTTCAAAGGAGAAAATTCAAGCACCATTTCTGGAGCATCTGAAATCAACAATTCTGAAATATACTCTAGAAATGACATTAGCCTCTGAAATTGCATTAATTCGGGAAATTAAACAATTGCAAATAGAGGTTCCTTTGCTGCAAGCAATAAAGGAAATTCCTGAGTTAAATCAGTTGATCAAACAACTGTGTATTAAAACTCCAGGAAGGAAACCAAAGAAAATAAACACTATGCACATCAATGGCTATCTAGCTGAATTTTTGTTTGGAAGGACTATTGCTCCAAAATATGATGATCCTAGGAGTCCACTGATTACTGTTACAATTAATGAGTTAGCAATACCTAATGCATTGGTGGATTTGGGAGGAGCTATTAATGTAATGACAGTGGATGTGATGGAAAAATTAAGTCTTACTGATTTAAGTCCCACAACTACAGTCTTACAGATGGAAAATCAGTCTATAGCCATTCCAAAATGTGTTATTAAAAATGTTCTTGTTAAAGTTGATGGATGGGAATATCCAGTTGACTTTCAAATAATCCAATTACTTACACCCAAAGATAGTTATCCAATAATTCTTGGAAGACCATGGTTGGTTACTATCACAGCTAAAATCGATTGTCGAGATGGAGGAATGACCATTTCACATGGTCCAAATAGTAAACATTTATTTTTATATCCTCCTGCTAAACCTACCGAATATAATAAAGTTTGGGTTGATGAACCAGAAGAATTTAGTGGGCAAGACAGTTTGGCCTCCTTGGCCATGGTAGTGATTAAACAACATGGAGAGGAATTAGAGGATGAGTTAGTAAATGAAGTTCCAGACCTGGCTATAGGCTCGAGTGAAGAGGTAATAGAGGATGTACCAAAATTTTTGGGACAACCGATTGATATAAGTGGGATGGAACAAAATTATGTTACAATGGGGATACCTTGTCCCTTGGCCAATATGATTCCTAGAACGAGTTATTTCTTTGATGATATTACAAGATTTCACTGACTTATACCTCATAGTTGTCCTCTCAACACCTTGTTACGACCAATACATACTGTCACTTCGGCCTATCCAGGAACAAAAACAATTATGTTGCTACTGGGAAAAACTTTGAACATCAATAGTTGGTTGACAAAAATACAAGAGGATAAATTATTTAATGTGTTGGTAAAAAGGTCTAAAGCTTTTGCTTGGGACTATACAGACATGAGGGGGATTCACTTGAGTGTTTGTACTCATCACATTTATACTGATCCTAATATGAGACCTGTTCATAAGGCACAAAGGAGACTCAATCCAATGTTAAAGGATCTTGTCAAAATTGAGATTGAGAAACTCCTCCGTGCAGGATTTATTTATCCTATCTTAGAAAGTAAGTGGGTGTCACCTATGGTAGTTGTACCAAAGAAAAACGGGAAGTGGAGAATTTGTGTAGATTATAGAGAACTCAATAAAGCCACTTTTAGAGATTATTTTCCCTTACCATTTGTTGATCAGGTTTTGGACAACTTGGCTGGGAGGAAATATTTCTCCTTTTTAGATGGATTTAGTGGTTACAACCAAATTCAAGTAGCACCATAAGACCAATATAAGACAACATTTACTTGTCCTTGGGGCACATATGCATACCGAGTTCTTCCTTTTGGACTATGTAATGCTTCAGCGACTTTTCAGAGGGCCATTTTGGCTATATTTGTAGCACTTTTCAATGATTGTGTAGAGGTTTATATGGATGATTTCACAGTATATGGGTCAACCTATGATGAATTTCTTCAAAACCTGGATAGGGTTTTAGAGGTTTTTGAGGAAAACCGACTATCCCTTAGCCATGAAAAGTGCTTGATAATGGTGGAACAAGGAATAGTCTTAGGTCATCATATTTCCTTGGAAGGAATAAAAGTTGATCCTAAAAAAATTGAAGCCATTCAACAATTGACTATTCCTCAAACGCAAACAGATGTTTGAAGTTTTCTTGGACATGCTAGATATTATAGAAGGTTCATAGAAAGCTTCAGTAAGATAGTAGCCCCTATGTTTTCTCTTCTCCAAAAAGATGTGGAGTTTAATTGGACGTTTGAGTGTCACCAATCATTTGAAATGATAAAAGAGAAGCTTGTCTCTGCTCCTATATTGCGTGGACCAAATTGGAGTCTTCCCTTTCACATTTATGTTGATGCTTCAGATGATGCAATTGGTGTAGTACTAGGGAAAGAAGATGAGGATGGGGGTAAATATTCCATATATTTTATTAGCAAAAACCTAACATCTGCTGAGAGAAACTACACGACAACAGAAAAAGAATTCTTGGTTGTGGTTCATGCCATTAAAAAGTTCTGCCATTATATTATAAGATATAAAGTTAAAGTTTATACAGATCACTCAGCTGTAAAATATTTAATGAATAAACCTATAGTTGATGGTCGGATAATGAGATGGTTACTACTCCTTTAGGAGTTAAATGTGACAATACTTGATAAGCCAGGGAAATTTAACGAGGTGGTAGACTTTTTATCTCGAATCAAATAAGAAGAGGGTGACCGAGCACCTGTACAAGATGAGTTTCCAAATGAAAATCTATTTTCCATCTCTATAAAGACTCCTTGGTTTGCTGATATTGCCATCTATTTAGCTACCTCTGAAGTACCTCCTGGATTTACATCAAAACAAAGGAAGCGACTTGTTCGAGAGTGTGCACCATTTAAATGGATTTACATCAAAACAAAGGAAGCGACTTATTCGAGAGGCTTGTTTTTTGGAAGAAGCCTCTTCTCCCCATTGAGTTTGAACTTCAAACCCTACGTACAACTATGGAGTTGGGTCTAGATTTGAAACGAGCTCAAATAGAACGAGTTTGATAGTTAAGTGAGTTGGATGAGCTTCGTTTAGATGTTGTCCATCAAACTGAACTAGTTCAACATCAACGGAAAGTTTGGATGAAAAATATATTAAAGAGAGAGAATTTCATAATGGTGAGTGGGCCTTGCTATTTGATTCAAGATATAAAGACCATAAAGGAAAACTCATGACTCATTGGCTGGGGCCATATGAAATTTTTGAAGTCTTCTCGAATGGCACAGTTTAGCTAAAAACCATTGATGGTGATTTATGAACCCTCTTAGTTAATGGTCATCGCCTACGTATCTACCATAAACCAGTTAATAAAGAAGAATTTACAAAATTGGTAGAAATGCAGGGAGAAATCCAATGCATTGACTATGCCAAGGCAGAGTCTACCTGATTGTTATCTAAATAAATAAATAATATATATATGATGAAAAGTTGTAATAAAAATACATGTGTACCAAATTTGTTTTCAAAGCATTTTTTTTTATTAATTTTCATTTCCAACATAACACATGTTTTCATTTTGTAGGACCTCTCATAAAGGAATAACAACTTCCGGAGCACCGTTCCAAGATGCTCCCGAACTTGATGGTTCAACTAGTCAGTGCTCTGAAACTTGAAGGTTTGAATGACCGATGCTCCAGAACCTACTCTTCAGCCCACCATGTTGGAAGGATGTTCTTGTAGAATGATATAAACTCCTGAAGTTCAAGTTATTGGTGTTTGTCATTTTCTTCTTTCTGACTGCATCTTTCGACGATGCTCTAGAACTTTCATTCGGTTGTTGCTTTGACTGCATCTTTCGATGATGCTCCAGAACTTTCATTCGGTTGTAGCTTCGACTACATCTTTCAACGATGCTCCAGAACTTTCATTCGGTCGCTTCTTTGACTGCATCTTTCGATGATGCTCCAAAACTTTCATTTGGTCACCATTTCGGCTACATGCTTTACGCGTGCTCCAGAACTTATCCGCTTTATTTGTTTCGAGTGCATGCTTTACGCATGCTCCAGAACTTATCCACTTTCTTTGTTTCGAATGCATACTTTACACATGCTCCATAACTTATCCATTTTTCATTCTGCCACCTCCTCTCTAAAAAAATTTCAAATCTTCCTTGATGCTTTGATTATCGTACATTGGTACACACACCTTCTTTTGCCATTATAAATAAAAGTCGCCATAATAGCTTGTCTTCATTAATAACTTTGTCATCCATGAGCTTCCTCATTCATGTCATAATAATTAAACCATCACCTCAGCCAATACCCTTGCATCATTCTATCAAATCGGTAGAGGTATGAGATCTTCAAGTGATCATGGAATGAAAGTAAGTACAAATTTTTGCTTTAAATAAGTAGTTATTTTTTAATCAAATATAATTGATTGGCACGATTTTCATTTCCTAATTTAGTAAATTGAGCCACTTGGTGATTAATTATTAAGTACGCTAATCTTTTTGCGGCCCTTCATGTAAATTGACATTATTACACAGCAAGCTCCGAGCAAGAGTAGAGTAAATAATTACAATGTGATCATATTTTCAAAAATATCAGTGCACAAGTTTCTGACATTAATGAAATTTTCAGCAAGGTGGTAGAGACAAGACATAAATGGGCGGTACAAAGAAGAAATCCGAGCAGGCTTCTGCAGCAAAATTGTTGGGGTTAAGTAACATTTTTTGGTTGTTTGAGGAAGTGGGTTGGTTGGATTTTGTTAGAAAGTTCGAAGGGTATAATGAAAAGCTGGTGAATGCATTTGCATAAAATTACTCTAATGGTCAGGTGACACTGCATGGGAAGCGTTTCAAGGTGAGTTCAAAAATTATCTCTTCTCTTTCAGGGTTAGAAAATTCTTGCATTAAAATATCAGAAACAACACAAATCACATATTAGAAATTATCAGAATTGTTTCTTAGATAGGGAGACCCTTAGCCCATGATAGTTATCAGTACTAGGGGACAAAATAAGGGGTTTCAATGAGCTTCTATATTGGAACCTTGGGGTATTGTTGTTGCATGGATTATTAAGTATTTTACTTGTGAAGGTCAACTTACTACTGTGGTAAGACCTGCATTCCGCATGTTAATACATTTGTGACATGGGAAGGAAAACCCTGCTCTAAGGGTTAATTTGCCTCATTTCTTGAATGATTCTATTAATTCTTCAATAAAAAGATATAAAACTGGTTCAGGTCCATTAAAGCATCATGGGTTAATTCAATTAATTTGTAAATATCATTTCCGTAAGAAACCTAGAAGCAAATGGGAAAATTTTTTAGGGAAGTTTGACAAGCCTACACCAGGAAGGAAGTTAGAACTAGGAGAATCTTCAAAACAAGTTGCTTCACCTTCTTGAGCAACTTCCCTCAAAGACCCTAAGGCTCTTGAAACCAAAATTCCCACCATTCTTGGTGAGGAAGTTCCAGAATTTAAAAATGATGAGTTTGAAACTCCAGGCCAGTCAGAAGATGTGGAGATAATAAATCCAAATGTGGATACTCATCATGTTAAGAAGAGGAAAATAAGAACCATTCTTCAAAAGCCCCAACAATTTTAACTTATCAGGATACCCCTCCTTTAAGGTGGAGCAAAAGAGTATCCTCTAGATCTACAAGAACCCCAGTGCAGAGTAAAGGGAATAGGTCAAAATCTAAAAAGCAAAAGAAAACCTTGGAAACTGAGGAGTCGGTTCACCAATCCTCAGAAAAAGAAATTTTTGTTGAAGAAGTACATTTTCATTTAGTATCTGAAGAAGAAGCCCTAGAACAAGAAAAATAGGAAACATAAAGGGGACAATCTCCACTCCCTATGGAGGTTGATGATAGTATGTTAGGAAATTTGTCTCTAGTTGTCAATAAAGTTGTTGAAATAGTTGAAATTGAAAATATTAATACAGAATTGGAAAAATTGAAATTAGAGATAAAAGAGTTAAGTTAGTTGCATAAAAATAAGGAAGAGATGGAATTGCAACAAGAGGAAATAATGGTATATAAGACTGTAATAAATAAAAGGGATCAAGAAATTTAGGATTTAAAATTTGAAATGCAGGGAAAAGATACATCTATTAGTGATTTGCAAATAGAAATTCAGAATTGTAATGAGGAAAACAAGATACACAGAGATGGTTTAAATAAAGAAATTCAAAATTTAAAAGGAAATTTTATGCTTATATTTTCAGCCTTTGAGGAAGAAAAGAAAAGACAGAAGGAAGAATTAAATGCTTCTCTTAGTAAGATTATGGAATTAGAGCACGACTTGTAGGAAAGCACAAGTAAGCCAATGATGGAATCCAGAGAAGTTCAAACTGAACCAACGGTAACTGAATGGTTCCAAATTCAGATTCCTCCATTATTAATGAAATGGATGGAATGGTGCTATTTCCTAAGGAATGCACAAATTGAAAATAATAGATTAAAAATGGAAATGGTGTTATTAAGAGAAGCATTTCATAAAGCTTATAAGGGGAAACAAGATGCATGTCAAATAGCTAAATTTCTTTTATCTTGTAGAAGACCATCAAGATTGTATTCATTTTTTTTGAATGAACAATGTTTTAGATGGAAATTGCTCAAAATTTACAATGACCAACCTCATGAACCTACTGATGAAGAATTTGTTAAGATATTTGCAGATTCAAAGCCTGAAGAGCAAGATATGCTCTGTGAATTCTTTACTCATGATCTTTTATTAGAAAAGCATATTGATTTCTTTGTTAATCTTTTTGTAGGAGAAGTGCAATTAAGATCTCTACTATCTACTATGCAAAATCAAATCCATTGGTAGAATGTAATAAGGAATATGCTCAAGCAGAAAAAATTATAGGACTTTAAATGAGATCTCCAAATAGTAGACTAGCAGCTTTCAAGAAGACATTTGTAGCTCTTCTATTGGATGAGAAAATGAAGGGGAGGTATGATGATAGCCTTTGAGTCTGTTATAATCATTTCATAGAATAGGGGCAAAAATTGGTTGGCAGGGCCTGGCACGCATGTGAAGAGAGATACACTCCATTACCTATATATCTAAAGAAAAGAGAGGTGATCTCTACTCGTACCATTAGATGGTCCTTCAAGAGCAGATGCCTTGGCCAAAATTTTAGAAGATCTCAGAACAAAGTGGATAGGAATGAGGTATAGACCTCCTTTATTGCTTTATCTCGCCCCTGCTTTCCATGTTAATACAGATCAAGATGATAGAATCTTCAATGAATGGAAAGGGGAAGTTGCTTTTCATAGAGGTTTCCACAATTCCCCTGTAAACTTTGATGTTACAACAAAAGATCTGTATGATATTAGTGCAAAATATGAAGAATGGAATAGAGGGCAGAGTTATAATCAAGGGACAGGAGGACCTACCAAGAATTAGGAAGGGGAGGAAATGATGAGGTAAAAATAACCTCATCATGATAATACCATAAAGACCTATTTCATACATGAAAATCCCTATCCTCTGCCAATTAATTAAATTTTAGGAGAAATAATTGCTTAATTTTTAGTGAGAAATTGTATAAACTTTATTTCTTTTGATTTCTTGAGTATTTTGCTAATATAGATTTAATGGGTTATTTTAAGTGTTCTATAGATAATAATCGGTCAATCAAGTTGAAAATTAGAAGCATCAAGCCAACACGTGCTCCAGAATAGGTTGAAGATATACACTGGAAATATGCTCCAGAACTTTAGGGTGATGGACCGAAGATATAGTTACTCTTTAAAGTTTTTATTTCTGTTATCCTTTGAGTCAAAAACTTTATGGCTCAATTTGAGCCTCTTAAATACTATTGTAATGGGTTTTAAAGACATACGAGTTATTCATAGATCTGTTTTAGATATTTTCAATGGTTATCCATACCAACTGAAATACAAGATGTAGTTAGAGTTTTTCTATAAAAGACATGATCTCCAGAAATAAAATATATAGTGAAAAAGTAATGTTATACTGTCAAAATGCTTTCCGAAGTTTATGAATAAAGAGATTGTTATCTAAAATTTCTGAGTTATGAGTTATGGATGATAATTATGGTTGATAGAATCATTTTTGAAATAACTATGAATGTGAGATGAGAACGAATGTGATAACCCACAAGCTGGCCACTCGACAGGAGATGAATTAAGTAGATAAGTGTTTTCTTTTATTATATTGTTGGTTTGTAGAGAATTACTGAATTTACTGTTATGAAATTTTAGTTCTAAAGTATTTGTTGCCTTTCACGTCCGTAGTTTCTGTTATTAACTGTTAGAATCTTTATTATTAAGAAGATGTTTTATGGATTGTTATAAGTTTTTCTGCTTTTATAATTTTCCAGCTTCTTAGTTTAATCATTTATGTACTTTTTAATTCAGTTATCATGCTTTCTAAATTAGTTTTCTTATGTTTTCAATTTAAACATTTCTTGTTTTCTTAGGAATAAATTGCTTTACAATTTTATAGTTAGATAGTTTGAAGTTAGAATTAATATTAAGTTGTTCTTAAAAGTTAGAAAACCTAAGGAAGATACTCCAGACTACATCTATTGCAAATTTCCTTGGACACTACCTGGTTGACAAATTGAATTTTATATTTTAAAGTAATGGGACCTAACAACAGCCTATCACTATGGATGAGATTGAAAAGTCTATTTAGAACTAGTATGTTGCTCCGGCGAATGGACCAAGTACTGCTAATGAGATCAAAGCACATGAAATCAACAATAAGGAAAGGTTTATTATTGTAAATAGTCTTTTTCATTTTGAATTAGTTAAAGTTATGAATCTAAAGACTTCTAAAGAGGTCTGGGATAAGCTAGAAAGATGTATGAAGGAGATGAGAAGGTTAAACAAGAAAAGTTGTAGAAATTGGAGGCATAATTTGAGATCCCATGAATGGGCAGAGATGAGAATGCCAAATCCTACATGTAGAGAGTAGATGAACTAGTAGGAAATAGATAAATCCATGATAGTGAAGAAGGTACTCAAAACTCTCCCTGATATATACAGTGAAAAGGTATCTACTATAGAGGAAATTATGGATTATAATACTTATACTAAAGATTAGTTGATTGGTACTCTAACTCCATTTGAAATGAGAAAGATTCGTTTGAAAAATGGAACAAAGACAAAAACTATATTCAAGGCTACAAAAGTGAAAGATCCAAATGAAGAAAATCTTGATGAAGTGGAAGCAAATTTTGTAAGAAGAATGAAAAAGGGCTCTAGTAAGTATCAAGGAAAATTACTTTTCAAATGTTTTAGCTATGGAGGAATAGATCATTATGCTTGAAGATGTCCAAAAAGAGATGAAAGAAATAAGCATAGAGAAAGTATAGAAAATAAAGGAAAGATGATTAAAAGAGCATATTATGTCAATGAAGAGGTTATTTATGATGATGAGTATGATTATGGAGATTTTGATGATAATGAATGCTTGTTCCTAGATTTAAAAGATGAATCTACTCTTGAAAACTATGTGAAGGAATGTGCTCGAGAGAAAGTTGAAGGTACTATGGTCTTTGCTCTTCATGCTAAACAAGAAGAGAACTATTGGGTCATTGATAGTGGCTACTCAAATCACATGACTGGTGACAAAAGTAAGTTTTTTAAACTTGAAAAATATGATGGAGGCTTAGTTAAGTTTGGAGATGATTCTGGTGCTAAGATCTGTGGGATAGGTTCAATTAGTTTTGATGGAAAGCATAATATTGATGGTGTCTACTATGTTAAGGGTTTGAGACATAATCTCTTGAGTGTTGGAAAAATGTGTAAAAAGGGATATAATCTTGTGTTCAAGGATGAAAAATGTGAAATTAGAAAAGCATCTGGAACTGTGATTCCTATTGGTAAGAAGACTAAAGTAAACATCTATCAAATTAAAGGCGCTGATGGACATTGCTTTATGTCTCAAATTAATGACAGTTGGCTATGACACCAGAGGATGTGTCATATGAAATTTGACAACATGGTGAGAATTAGTGTAGCACAAGGGTAAAAGTACAAAGTCGTGTCACACTTTATAAAGGAAACAACTAACGCTAATCAAAATTTTAAACTTGAATCACTAAAGAGTGGCATATATGTTTTGAATTTTGAAAAGATGTAAACTAGTAAAATGTGTATTTTTTAGTATATTTTATGTTTGTATTTTTTAAAATAAATTAAAAAATTATTTCTAAATAGTTTTTAATAAATTGACACTATAAATTAGTTGTAGATAAAATGTTGAAAAATGAAGTTAAATGAGACATCAACATTTTTATAGTCATTTTTTTTTTCTTTCAAATTTTTTATGTGTATTTATAACTTGAAACTTTATTGCATGGATATATTTTTTTTTCAATTTTGATAAATATATATATTTAAATAAATATTAAAATGTGTGTGTATTAAAAACAATTGTTTCCATTCAACATCAACTTTCATATTAAATATTTATCTAAAATAGAAAAAAAATATACCATCTTGATATAGATTATTTTATCTAGTGCATCCTTTTTAAAAAAAATTTTTAACAAGTTTTAGTATTTTTCCTTGGCATGGAAATCAACCTCATATTTTGTGTTGATAACCTGCTTTTAGTAAAAATAAAAAATAATTAATAATTAATAATTAAATTTAAAGTATACATATTTTTGAAAACCACTTATTAATCTACAAAAGGCTTATTTTATATTTAAAAAATGTTATTTACATGAGTAGGTGTTATTCAAACCTCAAGTTTTTCAAATAATTTTAGTTTTTTGGTAAACTGGCCTTAAAATGGTGCTACATATGCATTTAGCTAATATTTTTTGTTAGGAAATTTGTGTAAATATCTAAATTAGCGAGAATGAATCTTACTAGATCATATGTTTGACCAAAATTGAATTTTATTTAGAAATACTTAAATTCAGTTGTGCTAATAAGTTGGTTGAAAGTGTGACACAACTTTGTGCTATTACCCACAAGCTATGAGAGATTTACCAAGAATTACAAAGCCTGTTAATGTAGTATGCAAGGATTGATAGTTTGGAAAGCAAGCTAGAAACAACTTTATGTCAAAGTAACAATCTCCTACAAGACTATTAGATTTGATTCATATAGATCTTTGTGGTCCTATAACGGTGAGAAGTCTACAAGGTGACATGGATTTTATGCTTTTGATTGATGATTACTCTAGAATGACATGGGTTACTTTTCTTAGAGAGAAATTTGACGCATTAGGAAAAATCAAGGCATTTAAGGAAATGGTTGAGAATGAAGTAAATTTGAAAATAAAATATTTGAGGTCTGATAGTGGTGGTGAACTCACATGCAATGAGTTTAACATGTTTTGTGAAGCCCATGGAATAAGAAGACAATTGTTTTCCCCTAGAACTCCTCAGCAGAATGGAGTTGTTGAAAGAAAGAACAAGACAATTCAAGAAGCTGCTAGATCAATGATAATAGAGGAAGGTCTACCAGAAGTTTACTGGAGAGAAGAAATTCACACTTCTGTTTATGTGCTCAATTGAGTTCAAGCAAAAGCTAACAACACTAAGACTCCCTATGAGCTATGGTGTGGAAGGATTCCTATTGTCAAGTATTTCAAGTATTTGGAAGAAAATGTTATATCAAAAGAGATGAATAAAATCTAGGAAAGTTTGATGCTAGATGTGATGAGGGTATTTTCCTTGGATACTCTACTAGAAGCAAATCTTACATATGTTTCAATAAAAGGATGAGAAAGGTTGTAGAAAGCACAAATGTCAAGGTTGATGAAGCATTGAAGAATTCAATTGAAGTTGATGGATATGTATCAAATGAACCTGATTGTAGAGAAGTAGAAGAAGTTGTTGAAGAACAAGAAGTACAAAATGAAGAAGAAGAAGCTCTAAAAAGGGTTCATAAAACACCTAAGTATGTGCAAAAGAATCATTTAGAAGATCAGATCATTGGAGACAAGAGGAAAGGTGTATTGACAAGAAGCAAAGCTTCTGAAGTTGAGGTAAATTGTTGCTCATGTTCTAAAGTTGAGCTTAAGATAGTGAGTGAGGCATGTAAAGATGAACATTGGATGAAAGCAATGGAAGAGGAACTTATACAAATTGAGAAAAAATAGGCTTGGGAATTGGTTCCTAGAACAACAAACAAGAACATAATTAGAAGTAAGTGGGTTTTCATAAACAAAAATGAATGAGAATGGAGAAGTGGTAAGAAACAAGGCAAGGCTTGTGTGTAAAGGCTACTCACAAGTGGAAGGAATATATTTCCAAGAGACTTTTTCTTTGGTGGCTAGAATGGAAGCTATCATAATGTTTTTGGCATTTTTTCTCATAACCTGATTTTAAAGTTTACCAGATGGATGTGAAGTTTGTGTTTTTGAATGGCGAGTTAGAAGAAGTCTACATGGAACAACTTAAGGGATTCCAATTGTTAGATCAATTGAATATGGTATGTGGATTGAAAAAGGATTTGTATAGTTTCAAGCAAGCTCCCAAAGCTTGGTATGCAAGGTTGGATAAATATTTGATTCAACAAGGTTTCAACAAAGGTACTGCAGATAGCAATTTATATTTCAAAATTGAAGATGACAAGATATCGATAGTAGTTGTGTATGTAGATGACATTATTTTTGGAGGAAATGAAACTATGTGTAAGATGTTTTCTAAAGAAATGCAAAAAGAGTTTGAGATGTCTATGTTTGGTGAGATGATTTTCTTCCTTGGATTGCAAATCAATCAAACAAACAAAGCGATTTTTATTTGACAATAAAAGTATGCAAAAGAAATGTTGAAGAAATTTTGAATGGATGGTTCCAAACTGGTATGCACTCCTATGGTAACTGGCTGCAAACTGAGTAAGGATGATGATTCTCCTAAGGCTGATCAGAGCAAGTATAGATCAATGATTGGAGGACTATTGTATTTAATTTCTACCAAACCAAATATCATGCATGCAGTTTGTCTTGTGGCTATATTTCAAGAGGATCCCAAAGAAACACATGTTGTAGCTATCAAGAGGATATTCAGATATCTAAAAGGAACTCTAGATCATGGCTTATGGCATCCTAGGGATACTAATTTTACACTAAGTGCTTATATAGATGCAGATTGGGAAGGTTGTACTGATGATAGAAAAAGTATAAGTGGTGGTGAATTCTTTCTTGGATACAAATTGGTATCATGGTTAAGCAAAAAGAAAGATTCAGTTTCCTTATCCACTACAGAGGCTGAGTATATTGCTACAACATCTTGCTGCACATAAGTTTTGTGGATGAGACAGACATTGAAGGATATTAGAGTGATGTATGATGATCCCATCTCTATTTTTTGTGATAATATAAGTGCAATTAACATTTCAAAGAATCTAGTGATGCACTCAAGGACAAAGCATATATCTATCAGGTATTAATATTTGAGAGAGAAGGTTATGGAGAATGAAGTAAAGCTTGAGTATATACCTAAAAATAATTAGATTGTTGACATATTTACCAAGGCTCTTCCTAAATATACTTTTGAGTATCTATGGGAGAAGCTAGGGGTTATTTCCCCTCCTTTCTTGAACTAGATGCATATGGAGATGCATCAGTCCAATGGATCTATGGATCTATCTTTCTTTTGGATTGATGTTTGGTGGCTACCTCTCAGAGGGAGTAGGTAGTGTCATGTGTTGTCATTGTGGATTTGATTGGATGTACTCCTAAGGGGGAGTATTTCAGTACTGGTAAAGTTCTTGGTGACAAAGGGGGAGAACAATGTAAAATATGTTTTTCCTTTTCCATTGATGCCAAAGGGGGAGAAATAATCATGTGAAAAGTAAGTGGAAGAGAAAGCATTCTAAAAAAGGGGGGTATTTATGGTTCAGAGTTGTCTTGTCTTTGATGGTTTTTCACATCATGTGTTTCCATCAATGAAAAAGGGGGAGATTGTTGCAAGTATGAAGGTGTTTTCATTGATGTCAACTAGTCGTTGTCATTGATGTCAACTAGTCATTGTCATTGATGTGAACTAGTCATTTTTATTGATGTCATGTAAGTTGGTTTTTGGTTGTATATGTTGAGGATATTGAGAAGATTGTAATAAAGAGGATTTACAGGTTGTGCATGCATAGTTGGGATGTTGAAGAAGTGATGTGAGTACATGGACTTATCCTCATGTTGCTATTTATAGAGGTGTGCTAGAGTAAAACATGTGCTACAATGATGTCTCTGGTACTTGGGTTCCAAGTGCTTTTGAGAAAATTTGATAAATAAAGAAAATAGTGTCATGCAGGTATTTAGTGTATGCTCCAAAATGTGCTCCACATTTCTTCTAGGTTGCTTCTATGCTTGTGTAGATATGAGGTATTGTTTGTGATTGTTGGTTGCTACTATATCCAGAATTTGGGCTTTTGGATTGTTGTACAGTGTGAGATATTTTCACTAGTATGTGAACTATGCATTTCAGTGTGTTTGGCTATGGTCTGGAAGAAATGTATTTTCTCCACATTTCTCCACATTTTGGTTTCAAAACTTGCAGTTTTGAGAATAGATTGATAAGGTTACTCTCTTTCTTTGTTCAAGAGGATTAGATATTTGGTGTTGTTGTTGATGAGTTTCTATCTTACAGTGTATTATAGTGGCCAATAGGGTTATTCAAATGAACAAGATATTCATGCTCTTCAGGTGAAGTTTTTTGTGAAGCTTCTGGATGAATTTTCAAGTGTTTATTACTTAATCTAGGTCATGTTCAAGTTTATTTTGTTGTATGGAAATATTGGACCATGTTAAGGATGTGTGCAGTTAACTATTTTATGTGTTTTACATGGGTGTTGGTTGACGTTGTGTTAAACACTACTTGCAAAGTTCATAAAAGCATGTTAAGGAATGTTGGGACTCATTTAGGTCCTCATTAAGTATATGTATAGGCCATCCACATTCTCTACCACCACGGGAATGCTTTGGCAATGACCTAATTTGAATTTGTAAATACAAATTGTATATGGCTGACCTTGGAAGGGTTTCAAGGTTGAAGACAATATAAGTACAAGTTGAGATGTTGGTGAAAGACAAGATAGATGTGAGATAGTATGTGTGATGTGAATTTGAGCATATTAGTGTGAATTTCAAAGTGTTGAGTTCCTAAAAGGCAGTGAGCTGAAGGTGTACTCTGTCTTTCAAGCATGTATGCAAGTGTGTGAGAAAATTGTGGTGGAATTCTTATTGCATTGAGATAGTTTTTTCTCTATAACATTTCTCTTCTATTTTCTTTGTAATTATGTGGTAGTGAGCTTGGGAAGTGATACCTCATTGGATAGTGTGTCCTATCTTTGAAGTGAGCCTCTCTGGTATTGAACCTTTTGTATTCAATTTTGGAAGTCTTTATATTGTGAGCTAATCCTCACCGTGGTTTTTCCCTCATTGGGTTTTCCATGTAAATCTAGTGTTATTGTGTGCATAGTTTTATTACTTTTAGTTTTTTTTTTCACTTAATGATTTAACACATTAGTGGAGTAAGGGTTTTGTGAATGCTTATTGATCTAACTTCTAGTGAAGATTTTTAAAGGTTAAAATTGCTACAATTGATTCACCCCCCCTATTAGTTGTCTTATTCAACAATTAGAGCATTAAATAAAGATGATAGAAGGATGGATGAGTTTGTGATGAATAAGGAAACTGTCATGACTGTTTGTGTAGAGAACATCTCTGCCATGCCATTAAAGTAGAGTTGTAAACCTAGTTGTCTTCTTACATTTGTTTCAGTTATTTTTTTTTATTACAATGACTTTCTCTCTCTATTGAAAGTATGAATGAGTATGGTGGTGTTGTTATTAATGTTTCCATTGATGTCAACATAATACAAGTTGTTGCAGAAAAAGGAAACAAGTGATTGTAGGTTGTGTATGTATAGTTGAGATACTATTAAGATGTTGTGAGTACATGGAGCTATCTTTATGGTGTTGCAGGTGTGTTGATATGATGAGTTATCAAGTGATTTTGAGAAATAGTGAAGACAAAGTTGTGTGTGTGTTTAGAATGTGCTCTAGTATGTGCTCCACATTTCTTTTGTGTTGATCCTATGCTTGTGTGGATCTAAATTATTGTTTATGGACATCTATTGGTGATATATCCTGATTTTTTGTTTCTGGTTTGATGTATAGTGAAAGTTGTGTTCACGGGTGTGTGAACTAGTTTGGTAGAGTTGTTTGTCTGTGGACTGGGAGAAATGTTTCTACTCTACAGTCCTCTGCTGGTTTATTTCTAGTTTTTTCAGATCTAGATGAAGGCTTGTAATGATGTTATCTATATCCCATCAAAGGTTTTCATGGTTTGGTGCTCCATAAGATGAGTTTCAGAGTTGTTGTGTGTCTCTATGCATTATGTATGGACTGATGGAAGGTGTTATGTGTATGGAAGTTGTTGGATTTGTTGCAAATGAATTTGAAGGCATCTGAGATGTGTTCCAGTGTTTGGTGAAGTGTGTTATGTGGTTTGCATGTTATCTTCTCATTGTGGAAGCATGTAATTCAAAGTTCATTTGTGTTTTCATTAGGTTTGGTCGACTTGGTGTCTACACATCATGCGAAGGATGAGTATCAATTGAGGAAGTGTGTGTTTGATCCAAGACATTGTTTTGGGTCTTGGTTATGTGTTGGATTGGTCCACTCTCATTTTCTTCCACTGCGAGAATGTTGAGTTGCTGAAGTAATTTGTATTTGTAAATTGAAGTTTGTGTAGCTAACCTTGGAGAAAGTTTCTAAGGTTGAAGATGGTATAAATACAAGTTGAGATGTTATGGATTTACATATCAAGAATGCCACAAGTGTGAGAAGCAAGAGTTTGAGAAAATTAATTGAGGTAGCGGTACTTTAATGTGTCAGATTCCTGAAAGTAGTGAGTTGATGGTGTCTGCAATCTTCTGATCAAGGTTGCGGATGTGTGTAATTTGTTGTGGTGGTTTTTTTGTTATCTTTTGTATTTGTAGGTAGTGAGCCTCCTTGTTGGATAGTGAGTCCTATGTAGGCAATGAGCCTTGTATTCAGATAGTGAGTCCTTTTGGTCAGTGAGCCCTCTGGTAGTGAGCATCTTTGTAATCGGTTTTGGAATTACTTTATATTGTGAGTTAATCCTCACTATGGTTTTTCCTTTATTTGGTTTTCCATGTAAATTTGGTGTTTCTTGTGTTGATATTGCTTTTTGTTATTTTCATTTCATGATTACACTTAATAACAGAATAAAAATGGATTTGAAGTTGATAATTGTTTGAGTTTGTGTTTGAGATTGGTGACAACTGATTCACCCCCCCCTCTTAGTTGTCTTGTGCCTATAAACAATTGGTATCAAAGCTTTGGGTCCTATGAGAAGAGCTTAATTGCTTGAGGTAGATCTGATGGCACACAAATTGTCAATCCTTGTGTTTTATGGATCTGACTATAGTGACTGGAAAATGTAGATGAGAGGTTACATGATCTCTCTTGGTTACAAGACTTGGAAAGTTGTTGAGATAAAGTATGTTGCATGGGCAAGTGGTCCTTCTTCTGCTGATGATATTTTTTCCTATGAGGAAAATCGAAAAGAAAGTTATGCAATCTATAGTGCTTTATCTAAGACTGAGCAGAAATAAGTTATTTCTTTGGGAACTACTTATGAGGTTTGGAAAAAGTTGGAAGATATCTATGAAGGAAATGATAGAGTGAAATTGTCAAAGAAGCTAACAACAAAGCGTAGATATGAGAACTTGAAAATGGAAGAAGGTGAAGATATTGCAAGCTATTTTCAGAGGGTTGATATTATAGTGAATGAAGTGAAAAATTAAGCTGGTACCTTAATTGATGAAAATGTGATGGAGAAGATTTTGATGACTCTATTGGAGAGTTATAGTGAGAAGGTTTCAACCATTGAGGAAGTGTATGATCCTAAGAAGTTTATTAAAGAATAGCTATTTGGCACCTTGACTACATTTGAGATGAGAAAGTTTGCAAAAGAAAAGGAGAAGACATAATCAACCTTTAAAGCTACAAAGATAGAGGATGATCTGAATAGTGATTGTTCAGAGGAGTTGGAAGAAAACTTTACAAGGAAGTTGAAGAAAGGTACTGGTAAGTACAAAGGTTTGTTTCCTTTTAAATGTTTCAGTTGTGGAAATATTGGTCACTATGGTTCAAGATGTCCAAATAGAGTTGTACACAAGAAGAATAGAGACAGTAAAGACAAAAAGGATAAGAAGTTCAAGAGACTGTATTATGATAGAGAAGATGCTGGAATTTTTTATGATGAATCTGATTTTGAGGGTGATAATGATGAATGCTTGTTTCTAGCCTTAGAGAATAAATTAGTATCTACTAATTTTGGAAGATGTACATGGGAAAGTGGTCCGAAGATCAAGAAGGAAGAGATGGAAGGTACTCTGGTTACTGTCTTTCATGCTAGACAAGATGAAGACTATTGGGTGATTAATAGTGGTTGCTCAAAACATATGACTGGAGACAAAAGTAAGTTTACTAAACCTGAAAAGTATGATGGTGGATTAGTCATGTTCAGAGATGATTCTGGTGCTAAGATTGTTGGAAAATGAATAATTAGTTTTGATGGAAAACACAGTACTGATGATGTCTATTATGTTAAGGGATTAAGGAAAAATATTTTGAGTGTTGGAAAAATGTGTAGCAAGGGATTTAATCTTGTGTTTTAGGATAATACTTGTGAGATCAAAAAAGGGTCCATAACTGTGATTGCTATAGGAAGAAGAACATATGGAAACATTTATCAACTTATGGGTGCTAATGGTCAGTGCCTTGTATCTCAAGTTAATGAAAGTTGGCTATGGAACCAGAGGATGGGACATGTAAACTTTGATAATTTGATCAGGATCAGTCCAAGATAGGTTGTCTGGGATCTTCCTAAAATCACAAAGCCTACCAATTCTGTTTGTAGAAGTTGTCAATAGGGAAAGAAAAAAAGATGTAGTTTTAAAGGAAAAGATCAATCAACTACCAGAATGTTGGAATTGGTTCATATAGACCTTTGTGGTCCCATAAGAACATGAATTATTAATGGTGATAGGTATTCCATGCTTCTGATTGATGATTATTCTATAATGACATGGGTTATATTTCTTAGGGAGAAATCTCAAGCTTTGGATAGATTCAAAGTGTTCAAGGCAAGGGTAGAAAATGAAGTGAACCTAAGAATCAAATGTTTAAGGTTAGACAAAGGTGGAGAATTCACTTCCTGTGAGTTTAATACATTTTTTGAAGAGCATGGCATAAAGAGACATTTTTCTGCTCTTAGAACCCCTCATCTGAATGGAGTTGTTGAGAGAAAGAATCAGACTATGCAAGAGGCTGCAAGTACTATGATGAAAGAGGAAAATGTACCTAATGTATATTGGAGAGAGGCAATCCAAACTGCTATTTATATTATTAACAGAGTTCATATTAGAGGTAATAGCACAAAGACTCCTTATGAGTTGTGGATTGGTAAAATTCCTACTATGAAGTACTTTAAGGTGTTTGGAAGTAGATGTTACATTAAAAGAGATAATGACAACCTTGGAAAGTTTGATGCTAGATGTGATAAAGGTATTTTCCTTGGATATTCAACTAATGGAAAAGCTTATAGATGCTTCAATAAAAGATTGAGGAAGATTGTTGAGAGTGCAAATGTGAAAGTTGATGAAGATACACATAGACTAGTTAAAATAAGTGAAGTTGAACTTGATGAGCCTATCTATGGACAAGTACTAGAGGAGAATAAGGAAGAAGAAGAATAGATTGATGAAGAAGAAGCTCTAGAACCTGCTCCTAAGACTCCAAAGTATGTACAGAAGAATCATCTTGAAGAACATATAATTGGAGACAAGAGTGAAAGTGTAAAGACAAGAGGAAAAGTGGTAGTAGTTGAGGTAAATCTGTGTCTACTTTCAAAGATAGAACCTAAAACAGTGAGTGAAGCATGCAAAGAGGAATTGTAGTAGATAGAGAAGAATCAAACATGGGAAATGGTTCCTAGACCTATAAACAAGAATGCAATTAGTTCAAAATGGGTGTTCAGGAATAAGCTAAATGAAAATGGTGAAGTTGTGAGAAACAAGGCAAGGCTTGTATGCAAAGGTTATTCACAAGTTGAGGGAATATATTTTGAGGAGATATTTGCCCTGGTGGACAGAATGGAGGCCATTTAGATGTTTTTGGCATTTTTTGCTCACAAAGATTTGAAGGTATATCAGATGGATGTTAATTCAACATTCCTGAATGGAGAATTGGAAGTGTACATGGAACAAATGGAGGGATTTCAGTTATCAGATAAACCAGATATGGTTTGTAAGCTGAAAAAGGCATTATATGGACTTAAATAGGCTCCTAGAGCAGGGTATGCAAGGTTAGACGGGTATTTGACACAACAAATATTTAGCAAGGGCTCTGTAGACAATAATCTCTATTTCAAGGTGGAAGGAAACAAAATGTTGATAGTAGTTCTTTATGTTGATGACATCATCTTTGGAGGAAATGAAGGTATGTGCAAGAGATTTGTAGAGGAGATGAAAAAAGAGTTTGAAATTTCCATGATTGGTGAGTTGAATTTATTTTTAGGACTTCAAGTGAATCAAACTAATAAGGTCATATTCATTTCACAATCAAAGTAAGTCAAAGAGTTGTTGAAGAAGTTTAGAATGGATGACTCCAAACCGGCCTGTACCCTTATGGTGACTGGATGCAAGCTAAGTAAAGATGATGAATCTCCTAAAGTTGATCAGAGCATGTATAGATCCATGATTGGTGGACTGCTATATCTTACTACTACTAGACCAGATATCGTGCATGCAGTATGTTTGGTTGCCATATTTCAAGTAGAACCTAAAGAAGCACATGTTATAGCTATGAAGAGGATATTCAGATATCTAAAAGACACTCTGGATTATGGCCTATGGTATCCTAAGGATACTGATTTCACTTTGAGTGCTTACACTGATGCAGATTGGGTTGGTTGTGTCGATGACCAGAAGAGTAAAAATGGTGGTGCATTCTTTCTTGGAGGAAGATTGGTTTCATGGCTAAGCAATAAATAAGATTCAGTTTCTTTATCCATTGCATAAGCTGGGTATATTGCTGCAACATCTTGTTGCACATAGGTTTTGTGTATGAAGAAAACATTAAAGGACATAGGAGTGATATGTGATGAGCCTATCCCTATCTTCTGTGATAATACAAGTCCTATAAACATTTCAAAGAATCTAGTAATGCATTCAAGAACAAATAATATATCTATCAGATATCATTTCTTAAGAGAGAAGGTATTTAAGAATGAAGTCATCCTAGAGTATGTGCCTACAAAGGATCAAATTGCTGATATATTTACTAAGGCTCTTTCAAAGGATAATTTTGAGTATCTTAGGGAGAAGTTGGGAGTTGTTTCCCATCGTTCTTTGAACTAGGTGCACATGGAGGTGCATCAATCCAGTGGATCTACAGATTCTTCATTTGTTTGGATTGATGAATGGGTCTACTCCTTAGGGGGATTAGGAAGTTCCATTGTTGCAGTATGAGATGAATGGGTGCACTCCTAAGGGGGAGTGAACAAAGCTACATATGGTTGAAGAATTATGCAAACCTTTTGTTCTTTTCCATTGATGTCAAAGGGGGAGAGTGAGTCATGTGAAAAATAGTGAAAGAAAAAGAAAGAGAGAATATTGCAAGGAAAAGAGAGTGCAAGAAATGTTGTGTAGGCTGTCTAATCTAAAAAATAAAGGAGAGTGTAGGAATGGAATGGATGTTGTCTTTGATTTTTTTTCACATCATGTGTTTCCATCAATGATAAAGGGGGAGATTGTTGCAAGTATGAATGAGTATGGTGGTGTTGTCATTAATGTTGTCATTGATATCAACACAGTACAAGTTGTTGCAGAAAAAGGAAAAAAGTGATTGCAGGTTGTGCATGTATAGTTGAGATACTATTGAGATGTTGTTAGTACATGGATCTATCTTTATGGTGTTGCAGGTGTGATGATATGATGAGTTATCAAGTGCTTTTGAGAAATAGTGAAGACAAAGTTGTGTGTGTGTTCAGAATGTGCTCCGGTATGTGCTCCACATTTCTTTTGTGTTGATCCTATGCTTGTGTGGATCTGAAGTATTGTTTATGGGAATATTTTGGTGATATATACTAGTTTTTAATTTCTAGTTTGATGCAGAGTGAAAGTTGTGTTCACTGGTGTGTGAACTGGTTTGGCAGAGTTGTTTGTATGTGGACTGGGAGAAATGTTTTGCTTTGCAGTCCTCTGCTAGTTTGTTTATGGTCTTGTGGATTTGGATGAAGGATTGTAATGATGTTATCTATATCCCATCAAAGGTGTTTGTGGTTTGGTGCTCTGAAAGATTATTTTTAGAGTTGTTGTGTGTGTCTGTGCAGTCTAGATGGATTGATGGAAGGTGTTTTGTGTGTGGAAGTTGTTGCATTTGTTGCAGATGAATCTAAAGGCATTTGAGATGTGTTCCAGTGTTTGGTGAAGCATGTTATGTGGTCCACATGTTATCTTCTCATTGCAGAAGCATGTACTTCAAATTTCATTTGTGTTTTCATTAGGTTTGGCCAACCTAGTGTCTACACATCATGCAAAGGATAATTATCAATTGAGGAAATGTGTGTATGATCCAGAACGTTGTTTTGGGTCTTTGTTATGTGTTGGATTGGCAGGAATGCTGATTTTTTGATCTAATTTGAATTTGTAAATTGAAGTGTGTGCAGCCGACCTTCGAGAAATTTTCTAAGGTTGAAGATGGTATAAATACAAGTCGAGATGTTATGAATTGACGTATCAAGAATGACACAAGTGTGAGAAGCAAGAGTGTGTGAAAGTGAATTGAGGCAGTAGTACTTTAATGTGTCAGATTCCTCAAAGAAGTGAGTCGATGGTGTCTGCAATCTTTTGATCAAGGTTGCAGATGTGTGCAATTTGTTGTGGTGGTTTTTTTGTTATCTTTTGTATCTGTAGGCAGTGAGCCTCCTTGTTGGATAGTGAGTCATATTTGTAGGTAGTGAGCCTTGTATGCGGATAGTGAGCCCTCTGGCAATGAGCCTCTTTGTAATCAATTTTGGAATTACTTTATATTGTGAGTTAATCCTCACCATGGTTTTTCCCTTATTGGGTTTTCCATGTAAATATGGTGTTTCTTGTGTTGATATTTTGTTATGTTATTTTCATTTCATGATTACACTTAATAACATAATAAAAGTGGATTTGAAGTTGATAATTGTTTGAGTTTGTGTTTGAGATTTGTGACAATTGATTCACCCCCACTCTCAGTTGTCTTGCACCTTTCAACACACAATCTCTCTCTATTCTAAAGGAGAGTTGACACTTTCATTTAATTTTAGTTTTTAGTCCTTATGCAAATAAACCTCCTCCATAATCTCTATAGTTGCATCGTTGGTTAAAGAGAAAATCTAGTTGGTAGATATGTTTTGATAGATATAATTATGTTTCACAAATAATATCTTTGTTAGTTTTTTGTTATGTGTTCATGAATAAGAAATTTTTGAAGATTTCTATCAGATTGTAGAGTTCAATTATATGGAATGAAGATATTCCATTTTACCATTATGTTTAGTTGACTCAAGTAGCACATATTTGGTTTATTTTGTGGGAGCAACAACTTTTGAGCAAGGGCCACTCAAGGTACTATTCACCCACCTTTAATTTATGTTATTAGAATACATTTTCATATTATTGCATTCATTTCAATAGATTATTCATTACATGCATGATGATATCTTGTTTTATGATTCAACTTTTGTATCAAGTCTTTGATTCATCCTCTGGAGTAAGTCAAGTAGTTAGGAGTAAGAGTTAACAATGTTAATGAATTTGTAGAGTTTAGGTTAGCAGTTAACAATTATAGTGCTAAGATGAAAGTACCTGCAACATCAATAGCCGACTAAGTTATTTCCCTTGTTTTATAGTTTATGCTTTATTTCACTATCAACCTTTGCTATTTTCCTACATATGTGTAAACCACCTATATTTTATGATATAGGCCATGTAGATTCTATGATGCAAAAAAAATGCCAACATCATCAAAATCTTATGAAACCTTGGGTGATAATTAAATGAAGCCTTAGCAAGGGTTTAGTGGACTATTCAGCTAGGAACCCTTCCTCTAAATTGTGTGTCTAACACCAAGTTGAGTAAACATTAGTTAGGACTTACATAACAAACCATTGGGTAAATAAAGATTATTGTAACACAAATCAACACTTGTGTTCACATACCTTTTAGATACATGTAAGAGTATTAGGGTGTTAGTTAGGGTTCAATTTCTAGTAAATTCATCATTTTACTCTAATAAATGCACCTTTATTATACTACTCTCATATTCAATTGAATAATCCTTAAATATTAGCAACAAAGGTAGTTCATTATGTTCATGGTTGATCCATTTACATGTTTTTCTTCTTGAATATTCATAATCAAAATGATAAGCATTAAAACTTATTAAGACAAGGAGAGGTAAAACTATATTTTTCAATTGTTCATCTGTGAGTGTTTGTCTGTTGCAAGTTGGTCCTTTGTTGAATAAATTTATGTCTTCATCTTTAAAAGGATGTAAATCATGATGGATAATTCCTCTTGCATCTATAACATGTAAATAATCATGTCCAACAACTATTTTTTTTATAAATAAAAGTGGCCATGCCTCTGAACATTTTATTGATTAAAGAAATTTTACAAACCCTGGTTCAAAAGGAGCATACTGGCAGGAAAGAACCAGGGAAGAAAACCTCTAGTTGTAGCTCCAAAAAGAAGACAAAAAGACTAATCCTATAACCCCAACCAGACACAAAAAGAAACCCCATACATGAGAATATCAGTTAAAGCCCCAAAGAAGCCTCCCACAGGAAAAAAACCCAGAAACAAGATACATTGGCTTGATATCAAAACCAAAGCAGATCATTTCTCCTCATCAAGTGGCAAGCAAGATCCAGCTTCATCGTAAGACAGTGGCATAAGGTGGTCCAAAGATAGTTTTATTTTTTTCTTCCGAGTAGAAATATCACTATTGAATGTCCTAAAAGCTTCATCAAGTAGAAAATGCACTGCCAAAGATAGATTAACACCAGTGGGCAAGACCTCAGGGGGAAGTTTTTCCATAAGAAGACTACACCCCAAAATGGTTTCATATTAGTCTATTGTGAAAATCATATTTATCATTCCTAGAATCTAAAATATGAAATTTTCATCTTTTTCAAAATTATTATGTAATAAGAAGAATAAATTTTTATCTCTTTTCTTGATTAAGTCTACATAATTAGTAGAATTCTCAAAAAAATATTCTTTTGTTATCTTTTCTACATTACATTTTTATCTTCATTCTATATGGTTATTTGACCTTTCCCTTTAAGAAGTATTCCAAAAAAAAATCTTTAATCTCTTGTATGTAAGAACTATGTATGTGAAATTTGTCATTATTTAAACATGACATGATATGAGTATGCTTTGTTTAACTCATGTAAATGTAAAGAAAAAAACATCATTTAACAAGCATGATAACTTCCCTGTTTCAACTTCCAATTGGCTTTGTATTTGTGTCTAATTATGTGCAACAATAATAATTTTTTCTAAATCTTCAATTTTCACTATTTTCATTATTGGATCTTCAAATAATTTTCTCTAGCTATCTGGTAAAGTGTCTCATTGCACTAAACTACAACAATCATGCAATTTATCATCTAATTTAAATAAATCAAATGACACTTCATTATTTACTCAGTTTACTATAATTTCCTTTGTTGTTGTTCCAAAATCTTCTTCAATGACTACACATTTAGATTTATCTAGCTTGTATTCCTTCTCATGGTTAGTAGCGCCATTCAATTGAAAAAATGAATTTTCAACAAATTAATTGTTAAAATCAAGCCTAGTAACATTTAATTGACATGTATTTTCAGATTTCATAGTTTCAATATACTTATTAAATATATCAGAATTATATTGTAACTTCTCATTTTTATTAAATCATTGTTTCTTGTTACTTAATGACTAAAATTAAGGTGCTAATTCTTCAACATAGTCATAAAAAAATTCAAAACTGCATTCAGCTTCATTTTTATTTTATTTTTGACTAAAATCTTGAGATCTTTGACTGTTATCATGACATGCTTCATTGCTGAAACTTTATAGAAAAAATAAAAAGGTAATTTTTTTTTAATTTCTTCGATATTTGCTATAGAATCTAGTTTGATTATTTCTTTTTCTAGATGATTTACAACTTCTTGTATTTAATCCTTTTTTCTCGAAATTCTTTCTTTTTCCTGAAAACTTCAAGCATGTATACTTCTGATAAAGAGATCAGTTATTTTAAATCCAAATCTAGCTTTGTTAAAAAGTTTAAATAATTAATTTGATCATGCTTTGTAGAATTGTGTATCTTTCATTTTCTTAAACCAAAGTTAGAAAAATTTTGAGTATAAAGTTGTTCATTTAAAATTTCCTTAAATAAAGGAATGTCAACTTGAAAATTTTCTTCATGTAGTAAGACTCAAATTGCACCACTATTTTCCATTTCAAGCTTATATTTTAAATATTATGTTTTCAATTTTTTATTTATTTTAGATTTTTTCAAATATAAGGATATCAAACATCTCTGAATAAAACTTTGAAAGCTCATTATAGCTTTAGTATGTATAGGCCCTCCTTCTAGCACCAATATATTGACATGTTTTGCAATCAAATATAATACAAATCTAAAATTCAAAAATAACTTTACCTCTCTTGAAAGAAAATCAAATTCTAAATAAAAGTTATTCCAAGGCTTCAAATGTCAAGTTTTTACTTACTAGGTAACTTAATGGTTCAATGTGATACTATTTTAACAAAGGGACTTATGCACTCACACTTTAAAATAGGGTTAGATTTGAAAATAACAACTTTATTCACATATTTTACCCTAAATAAGTTTTCAATGATCTTCAATTTGATTAAATATATGATATTTTAGAACACTTTATATCATCATATTTACAATATTTTGATGCTTCAAATCTTTATTTTTTTTTAATTTTGAATTAAAAAAATGAAAAAGATAGGGTGAGAGAGAGGAAAGGGTTAGAAATTATAAATTTCCAATGATATTGCATGAATATACTTCATAACTATAAAATATATCATTAAATAGTATGTGTTTCGCCAAACTCTATCACAATTACACATAGATGGTGCAAATATCTAAAGGAAAACTTATCACTCTAAGAAATGTTTTAGGTGCACCTGATTCTAGTGTAGCAACTTGACATTTCAAAGAAAATCATAAGTGTGTAGTAATATATGGTTTACAATTAGGAATGACCTTTAATGGACATCAAATTTATAAATTCCGTAAGTATAATCAAACAACTTCACTATTCTAAGAAGAGGAAACCATGAAGTGAACAAAATATTGACAATTCTCCAAATACTTTTCCCACAATTATCAATAATATCCCATCCTAGTCTAATTTTCCAAAAAGAAATATAATAGTGGGACTCTTAGATCACTTAGACTCTTCCTCTTTAAAATTAATTAATCTCATGTCCTTTTATAGAAATGAGGCATTCAAAAATCAATTATAATGATCGATAGTTCATATTTCCTAAAAAATAATCAATGGTGGAAATCTGAAAGCAACACATGGGTAACATTAGTTGTCTGATATTTGGCACATGAAATCTGAAGCCTTGATAACTAGAAACAAGTATTCTTCTACAAATTTGAGCCTTTGCATGACCTGTGCCGAAATATTTCTTCAATGTGAACCAACACTTAGAAGTCATAAGTCGACTACAATTTTAAAATATCTACAACAAAAAAATTTGATTCATTATCATTTCCTTTGCAAAATAAACTTACGACATTCACTTAATTGGTAGTGTTAAGTAAACATATCATCGGTCCTATATTTTATCGCCTTTTATTTTTTTTTCAATAATTCCTTCTAATGTTTCCTTTTACCATATTTATCCAACTTTAAAATTATGGAATTTAAAAATATCCTTTTTGATAGGGTACTCCCCTTACAAAACCACACACACATAACTAAACAAGAGAGATAAACAGAAAATGTAGAAAGAAACACTTGCTTTCTATTATCTTGACGAAGTGAAATTACAATACTTAGAAAATAACATACTACAACCACATGGGCCTTCTCATTATAAAAATTTACAAGCCAAAAACCACAATCTACACTATCGGAGCTCCCTTATGTAAACCTCGTTCTCCCTATTTATCCAATAAGTGTAACTCCCTTAGAATATTCTAGAAGGTGTAACCCCATTTTGGCGCCAAAAATTCCATCATCCATTTCTCGCTCTAGAGGATATATATATATATATATATATACATATATATATATATATATATTTTACTTTTATATTTATATATTTACAAATTCTCGAGGTCATAACTTTCGATCCAATTGTAATATTTTCAATTGTAATATATCGTTGGAAATCTTGTGAAGAGATCTACAACCATTTTTTTGTCAAATCTATAAGATTAGATTTTTTTCTCCTTGTTCTAGGGCTCCAAAGGGCCTCAGTTTTCAATTTTAAACTTCATTGGAGCAATTCCTCAGGATGAAAATTTAATATCTTCCAAACAGTACAAGATTTTGAGATGATTCTTTCACTAAAAATCTTATTTTCTAATTTCACTCCTTAGGGTCAATTTTTGTGTCTATAGGAATCCAAACAAGTCGACTTACTAAAAATAGTAGGTGACTATTTTTGGCTATTTCAAACTTCTAACTATCCCAAAGACTGCATGAGTGACCATGGGCCCAATAACAACCAAGGAAACTACAAAAAAAATGAAAATACAATATTTTGAGTAATGCAAGATTACTCTTATACCATTGGATACTCTTGCATCACTTTTAATATTTCACTCTTACACTTACTTCTTACTCCACTCTTCAGTTTTCCTTTTTAATTCCTACGAGTTAAATTTTATGGTATGTGAGTTTTACAATACATTAGTATAGCTTGTCGAGATTTGATGAAGTACTTCCATGCAAATCCTTTTACTTTTCTTTTACCTTTAATTCTTAACATTTATGGATTTTCATGGTGCATTGACACAAATTAGCTTATTCAACTTCACTTAGACCAAATTTTCCCATAAAGTGGGACTTTGGTATTTCTTGTGATGTTTTTCATACATCAAGATGTAGAAGATATATATATAGATATATCCTTAATATCAAGTTCAATTGGAGGTTACATTTTTGTAAATGTAAGAAATCAGGTTATTGCCACATGCAGGAGATATGAAGGTATCTAGAAATATTAAATCAAGTATTATGCTTGAAAGGGATTCTTAATAATGACATCATAAAAAAGGAAGATGGCATTATCTTTATGGAAACAATTGCTTAATTATCCTTTGGGATTGATGATTTCAACATGATGCATTAGTGATGTCATCACTATATAGATGTGAGCAATCCTAAGTGAACTAGATGATTACATTCATAATGGTCTTGTTCAAATGGGAGTAAAATGTCTGCAAGACAGACGATGTCATCATGACATAATATTTGTATAGATTGCAGTAATATTGAAATGAACTAGAAAATTATGTTCAAGAATGAGTTCAATTCATTTGGAAGTGAAATATCCATATAATGTATGCATCAAGTGATCTGCGAAGAATATTAAGAGAACTAGAAAATTAAATCTGGTTAAACTCCAAGCAAGAAAGTTGTTTGCATCAAGATGAAACATCTTGTTTAATATTAGCTTTAGATGGACCAACTTCTCCCACAAATATTCTTTCATCACCTTAGGGGTTTCTTAGCCTTTACTACACATTTACAAGAAGTTTGAGTGGTATGGGATCTACAAGAAGTTTACTTGTTAGTGAACATTTGTGGGCTTCACATCTACTACTGAAAATATTTGGGACTTCACATAACTACTGCATCTTTACGAGAAGTTTTGTCGCTACTACACCTTGAAAGAGTTCACATCACTATTGTACCTTGCAAGACTTCCCTTTGAAAATAACTTATTGTGGGAATTTTAACCTGTGCTCAATGGACACCTAAAAACTAGAAGTTCATAACTTGCTCAATTTTTAGTATTTTGACAAATTCCAAAAGGTGACATGTTATTTTCAGTGTTATTTCCATCTATGATGAAACTTTAACCATTTGGAATACCAAATTTTGGATTTTGAGGGTTTAGGAAATTTCCAAATGATTTTGACTATTGAAATAATTAATCTAAATCCTAGAGTACCTAAATAATTTTTCCAACATTGCAAGGCAAGATAAAACCTAAAAGAAACAAGGGGGTCCTTATTTTTCTAAAACAAAAATGGGGCTCATTGTGAAGAGTACACAACATTACCTTTGTAATTTTTTACCATTTTGGGGTGTGATTGAGCTATATTTTTGGCTTCATCCAATTGTGATTATATTTATTATTACAATGGGTGGGAACCAAAATAGGATGGACCCTTTTAGAAAAATGACATTTTTTGGAGGATTATATTGAAGGGAGGGATCACTTCCTTTTTGAAATGATTAAATGGATATCAAACTACATTGGTGTTTGAAGTTTTGAATAGATGGAATAGTAGAAGAGTGGTTATATAGGCATTTTATTTCATGGTTATAGAGGAATTGGTAGTGGGGCTTGTAATTTTTTCCACCAAGAGAACTTAAATGTAGAAGGACAAAATAATTGAGGATGTAATGCCTAGTTTATTCAAAGAAAGGGGTAGCCTAAAAAACTGTCAATAAATTCATGTTAGAAGCCCATTGAAGAAGTGATGGGACAAGGTGGAATTGTATTTAATGAGGTATTTGACACTTGAAGGTCATTTTGAATCTCTCTAATCTTATCACTTCATATTTTTGAATCATTTTCATTACCATTTTTTGGTATTATTCATCTTTTATTTGATGATTTAATTTATCAATTTAGGAGGTTTGGGTATACCCGGGCTATACATCAAGGGTTCATTATACTAATTATAACTTTCTTAGAGTTCGTAATGCTATGGAAAATCATTTTTATTCTCCCTTAGGGAAAGGATTAAAAACACAATATTTGTAGTGGATTCCCCCCTTGACAACAGTTATTGTACATCATATAGGGAGACCATCTCTACTTACAATAGAGAAACATATATCAATGATGCACAATTATATAAAATGAATTTTATATCTACCCATATGATGTCATCAAGTATAAAAATGTAGATATAAAACTCCTAAGGTAATAAAAACCTTAAAATAAGGGTCGAGATGTGTAGGATTAAATGTGTTCACATAAAATGTAAAAGAAATAATGTTTTATTAGGGTTAACCTAGGCTAGTTAAGTGAATGAAATCCAATAAGAACAATCATATTAGGTTAACTAAATGTATTCTTTGTGAAGTTGAGAGTGAGTTTATCCTTCATCTATTTGTTGGGTGCTCTTTGTCCTAAAAGTTATGGGGTTTTTTATTTTCCCCTTATAATGTGGGTTGGAATTTTCCCTCTTGCCTCTAGGACCTTATTCCCAAATGGGTGTCTCTTGTCCAAAATCTTTCACCTATTTTTTTATCAAATATTTCTCTTCCTCATGTGCCTTGGGATCATTTGACAAAATATAATAAAATAGTTTTCGAGGGTTGTAAGTCTTCTATTTTGAGTGCTTCAAGTAAAATAAGTATTATGTTTACACTTGTGTTTCCTCCTTACTTTCTAATTATGTGGAAAATCATTACTTTTTTTATTGGTGATGTTCCCAATTTTGACTATATTTTCAATGATTTGTCACTTGTAAAGTCCTTATGACATCAATGGGATCCAAAAAAATTGATGTTCTTCTAGTAAGGTACATATCCCTACCTATGTATTTTTTGACCATTTTGGGGTGTGATTGAACTATATTTTTTAGCTTCATTCAATTTTAACTATATTTATTATTACTATGAGTGGGGACTACAATATGATTGATCATTTTAGGTAAATTTATTTTAATAAAAAATGGTAATTTACAAATTATTTTATTGAAGAGACGGTTCATTCCCTTGTTGGAAAGATTAAATAGATATGACACTACATTAGTGATTAAGTTTGTGAAAATATGGAATAATAGAAGAGTGGTTATGTAGGGCTTGGATTTTATGGTTATAGTGGAATTTATAGTCGAGGTTATGGGTTTATCCACCAAGGTAACACAAATATAGAAGTAAAAAGGAATTGGGGAGTCCATGCAATGCCTATTTTCCTCAAAGAAGGGGGATTTCTTAATAAATTTTAATTATTTCATGCTAGAATCTCATTGAAGAAGTCATGGGACAAGGTAACTTTCAATTTAATGAGGTATGTGACCCTTGAAGGTCATTTTAAATCTCTTTGTACTCTATCATTTTATATTGTTGAACCATTTTCATTACCATTTAGTGGTGTCCTTCCCCTATTATTTGATAATTTCTATAGATAATTTAAGTTTTGTGAATTTAAAAGGAGGTATGGGTTTGGGTTTGTCCCTTTGCTTTAGAGGTTCATTCTATTGATTATTAACTCCCTTAGAGTTTTTAATCCCATGGTGTAGTGTTGAAAAATGTCATTTGTGACATTTTCACACTTGTTTGGGCCCTCCTTGTTAAATTGGACTTAATGTTGCCTTGATTTAATGTTGTAATGTGTTTAACACATGCACATTAGGTCTTGGTCCCTTGTAAACTAAATTAGCTTAATTGTACCTTGTTTAGGGTCTTGTAAAGTTTTGTACCATACTTTCACACTAATCCATGGTTTTCATTATTAATTGGGCTTCTTTATGCTTTAATTGGCCTTATTTTGCATCCACAAGCCTTAATTAATGCATCTTTCTAAGGATAATCCTGACATAAACCAACATACAATCAGAATTCATGTCTTTTTAGGTTGTGTGGCCCAAATTTAGTGATCTAGGACTCATAGACTACCATGGGAGTATGAGTCCCACCTAAGTTTTGGGGCCCTGATCCTGATTTTACATAATTCTAAGCATTTCTTGAAAAATGTGTCCCATAGCCTAGCCTAATGGGACTCATACGACACTATTGGAATATGAGTCCCATGTGGCTTAAAATTAAATTAAATTCAAATTCTTAGCGGGATTTTATTCTCCTAAACATGATGTTGACTTGTAGTGTTGTAATTTTGGAAAATTTAGCATAAACAAGTATAAATACAAGGTTATTTCACTCATTTTCACCTAACAAGTTTACAAGTGACCTAACATCTTGAGTATTCATGAATTATAGCAAATTGGAGTTTACAAGAGAATTCAAGAGTTGATTATCAAGCATTTTGGAGCATTAATCAAGTATCAAACGTCATGTCAAAGTCATCATGCATCATGTTTGTTTTTGAGCTAACAATTGTGATGTAGGGTTTCATGATTCAAGAAAGTGTTCAATTCAAGATCTATCACATTCAAGCAAGAGTCAGGATCTACATCCATTCGATCCATTTCATACATATTTACAAAACTTTATTGTTAGGGTTCGATGAGTTGTAACATTACATTTTGTTCATTCATCATTCCTTCATTTCATTTCATTCCTTTAGAATTTTTTATTACAAAAATGGGGTTTGACCAAGGCAAAACTATTTCTACTAACACAACAATATATTTCCCTCTCTTTAGTGTGTGATTTGCAAATCTAGATTGAAGACATATTGAAGAGCAAGATTGGAAAGAAGTTGTCAATTTGTAAAGTTGTCCAAGTTGTCACCTTGTTTAGGAGATCATTGGAATACCTATATAGGGAAGAATTCAACATTTGAGACCCAAAAATAAAGTTGAGAATATTAAGCAGAGATTGAAGAGTAGATTCAAGTCCTGATTCTCTAGAAAATCCATGAAGGAATAATACACCACTTCTGGCATATGAGTCCCAATATAGTGAAATTTCCAGATTTCAAGTGTTTTAAACTCATTTTTGTCAAATTCTTGTTCCTGCCCAGAAACCCTAATCTGGGACTAAATCACCCAAACTAGCATATGAGTCCCACTGGACATTAAATTTAGCATATTTAGCATTTCAGGTCTTCAATCAAGTGGCTATAGGTTTCCAAGTGCCCCTCTTTTCTCCTTTTTATTTTGTTTTGCATCCATTCTAGGTCATTCATTTGAGTTTTACTTATCATTAGGTTTTGTCATTAAATATTGCATATTACTTGTCTTTCCAAGCCCTATCTTGGTGGTGAACCCCTCTTTAGTCATTAATCATACCCTAGGACATCCTATTGCAAGATCTCTTTCCCCTACTTCATCCTTGGATTGCGATCTCTAGGGTTTCCTTGAATGAGTGTAGAAGATTGTTGTTCTATGTCCTAAATCATAGTTAACAATAATTTTCCTCCTTTCATTTTGGTGAACTTGTATTTAGAACATCTTAATTCTGATTTGGAGTGCATTATCATCCTAGATCTAGCTTGCATTAACATTGCATTAGGGTTTGCATTAGTTAATTGACATCTAGGGTTTCTAAATCTTGCATCACTAAATTTCATATAAAATTTGTATTTACACTTAGCTTAGACATCATCCAAAACAAAAAACATAACATTCACACAAAATTTGTGGAAAACAATGCAAAAACCCTAAACTAGGACTCATATGCCCCTCAAGGTTATTTAGTCCCAGTACATGAGATTTTTCCTCATTTCTAGGTATTTTGTCCTGACTATTATTCACTATTCAGACCCATGAAAAACCTTGATTGGGACTCATATGCCCCTCTGTGCGATTTAGTCCAGTTTCAAATTTTAAACTGCATTTTACAACATTAAATTCTTTGTTTCTATGTTTCAGTTTGCTGTTGTTAGTTTGTTGTTTCAGTTTACAATTTTTTTGTTTCATCCATTTCATGGAAAATACCTTCATTTGGTTCATCACATACATTGCATAATCTCAAATTTTTATTTAGACCTTTTACTCTAAGTTCTTGCATTACATTTAATCATGAATATGTGCTTTGGTAAGTTGTGGATGTCTTTGAAGTCCCTAGTGGATATGTCAAGTTGTGCTTTTGGAAATAACCCTAATGAAATTGAACTTACCCATGCTCACTCAACTCCTAATGCATGTAATCATCGTGATGTTGACATCATTGGAGAAGATGATGACATCATGAATAAATTCCTAAATGATTTCCTTAACAACCTTGAAAACAATGCATCCTTCTATCCATCCATGAAACAACAAACACCCCCTATCATCCCACCACTTGAGATGTTTAGTTACTTACATCCTGAAACTAAGATACAAGTTGAGCCTAAGTTCCCTATAGTAGGAGAACCTAGTTCGTCTAATACATCAAACATTCAACCATTCCATGTTAACAAAGTGACAAACACTCCCATCAATCTAGAAGAGACATATGGAAAAGGATTCACAATCTTGAGTAAACGAGGATGTGATACAATAAGTGAACATGAAATTCATCAAATGTTAGAGAAAATTCCAACTGAAAATATGAAAGGGTTAGGATATCAAGATCCTCCTCCCGATATGAATGTCCTCCTTCCTAAAGAACAACCAATTATTTCTAACGATGATAAGGATGATAGGATCGTCTTAGGTCCTCCTCAACATTCAACTTGAGAAATTGGTGAATTTAGCAAGAAACAAAAGCTTTAAAAATTTAAAGACTTACCATTCCTACAAAATCCAACACAAATTGAAAGGAAATTATAATAACTTGTTAATAGAGGTTGGATTACAATGCCACCTCCTACTAGAATAAAAATTCCTAAAAACAACAATTATTATGCATATCATAGGACTCTTAGACATCTCACTAACAAATGTCGTACTTTAAGAAGAATCTTCAATAAAATTGATATGATAGAAATAGTCCCTTAAAGTGGGACCCTTCTACACCTGGCCATGTAATAATTGTAGGGTATTCTTATTCTCACTATTACATGTTATACACTTATTGCAAATTATTTCAAAATGCAAGGATCTCTATCCCATCACTTACCTTGACTCATTCTTGTCTTGCAAGAATGCATTTGTTGTTGTCCCTTTGGCTAGTTGTTTGCCTTCTATATACGATGAACATGATTGTGATGCAGACAACCTACTCATAGGTTGGCTCACATGTTCCTTACTATTCTTTTGCATTATTTCTTTTTCATTTTTCTTTATGTGATACTAACTCATTTGACTGCAAAATACAACGAAAATTTCTGACGAAAGATGTACAATTAGATGAATCATCGAGTACATTAGTACTTAATGTGTACTTTTCAATTTTTTTTAAAAAAATTTCTCGACGTTTGTCGAAATTTTGATGAACAGTGATTTTTGTCAAAATTTCAATGATTAGTGATTTTCGTCGCTTTTTCGATGAAATTTTGTATCTCTCCTATCAATTTCCATATGATCAAATCCTAATTACTCTACGACTATTTATGATTAGATATTATTTGATCATATCTTTGGTTATTTCATTCCCAAAAAATTAGTGTTTCCTCATGTTGGCCCCGCATAGTGACATGTGTTTTGTATTACTAACATGTGACATTGTATGCATATATTGCTTTCTTGTATATATTATAGTTTTACCAACATATACTATTGTATGCTTGCATGGATTCTTAGTTAATATATATTTTTTTATTATTGATCTTTTTGATATTTTCTATAAGTTATTATTAGATGATACACATTGGATTCCTTTTAATTTTTTATATTTGAAGATACATAACTAGTTACAAGGATAATATAAAGAAGATATATCTATATATGTATCATTTATTAGTTTCTAAAATATTTTTCTTCCATGTCAACCACTTTCTTTACTTCAATTGAGAAACATAATACCTCTATAATCTTGCATTTATCAAGTGTCAATAAAATAAAATTCAAGTACTTAGCTATCAATTTTCTCTTGAATATTGATCTAGTAATAATATACTAGCCAACTAATACTAATCCAATGATATCATCTTGCATTGATTTTTGTTACTTGACCATCACATAATTGAACCAAGTGCCACTTTAGAAATACCACATACATAGTCTTCTCTTTCTACAAACCCCCCATTGTATTCATAATGGTTTTACTATAGATCCCATCAAATAATATGCCCTAATCATGTAACAAGTAGATAAGTCATCTTTACTAAGGTCAAACAAGGTTTTTTTATCACAAAATACAATAGTTTTTAGTTTTAAGTGTTAAATTTCTGTTTTGATTATAACATTTATCTTGTAGGTTTAAGGTATGAATTTAAGGTTCTTATAATGAATTTTCAACCAATGGTATTATTCTATCCTATCTCTACAATTCTAGTTCTAAAATAAAACATACAAATCAAACTTAACTAGTAATCACACCTTAGTGTGCAATGGGTACGCCGAAAAAGTGTGGAATTTCAATTAGGATAAATTTTGGTCCATTTTTTGCATACATTTATGCAGTACATGAGGTCAATTGGTAGGAAATTTAGCAAATGATGTTGTTTGCACAACAAAGGTCTCAATGGAGAAATAATAGCTTCAAATAAACTTTGCATCCACTTACAAGGATCCAAACATGATTGAAATAAAAACTCTAAATTAGGAAGATGATCAAGCTCCATTTACCTCGAATCAAAATCGAAAATCGAGAAATCATCATCGAAATCCGTCGAGAGATCGAGATCGAAATCAAAAGATCAGATCGGCGCGAGAGATCAGATCGAGATCGATCGTCGATCCGTCAGAAAATCCGTCAATCCGCTTTTTATCGACAAAACGTCAGATCATCCGTTCGATCACGTCGTCGTCAGATCAATCAGATCAGATCAGATCAAGGATCGGCTTTTTCAATCAGTCAGGTCGAACAGGATCAGGCGTCGAACAAAGATCAAGAATCAGAATCGACAATCAGGCGACATCGAACATCGGATCAATCCGTGCGTCAGATCAGGATCGATCTTGCGTCAGATCAAATCCGACCAGATCACGTCCGGATCAATTTATCAAAGATCGGAAGGGAGATACCTCCAGTAGATGGGGGAGAGGGGTGACTGTAGATGGTGGGAATGCAGGATGAGGTGTGGGGAGATGTATCCAGTGCACCTCCTACTTTTCCTGTCATTCATGCCATCTCTTTATCTCTCTGCTATCTCTATCTCTTTGTCTCCCTTTCTATTTGTATGTTTCTCATTATCTCCCTCTCTCTCTATATTTTCTTCCCTCTATTTATCTTGATCTCCCTATCTCTTTATGTGACTTTATCTCTATCTATGTATCTCTCCTCTTTTCTCTCTCTTTTTCTTTATCTATTTTTATCTATCTACCTCACTATCTCTACCTTTCTTTGTCCCTCTTTATTCCTATATATCTCTACATATCTCTCTCTATATCTATCTTTCTATATCTCTATCTCCATCTTTATCTCTCTATTTCTAGATTTATCTTTATCTCCATCTCTATCTCTATCTCCATCTCCATCTCTATCTCTATCTCTATCTCTATCTCTATCTCTATCTTTGTTTCTCTCTCTTCTCTCTTTTTTCCTATGTATCCCTCTTTTTATCCCTTTATTTCTATCTTTTCTCCTCCTTTGTCTCATTTTGCTTCCTCTCTCTTGCTCTCTTTCTCTTTTTTCTCTCTCCACCTATCTATATCTTATCTCTATCTCCCTCTCCCTTTTCTCTTCCTTTCTCTTTCTCTCTTTCTCTCTCCATATCTTTGTCTCCTTAAGTGTGTAATGGGTACATTGAAGAGGTCTTAAAGGAGAATTGTCATATCTTTAATCAAATGGAATGCTACCTTGAGCATAACTCCCAAAGAACACATGCCATCCTTGGATTGTTGACATGAAACAACCAATCAAAATTTAGTTTCTCTTTTCCCTCTCTCTCTTTTCCTTTGTATCTCTTATATTTCTCTCTCTCATGCTCTCTCTCTCTCTCTCTCCCTATCTATCTAAGTTCATCTCTTTCTCTCATTCTCTATCTTTTTAGTTTCTCTCTTAGTATTAGCTAATAGGGTACATATATTGTGAGATTTGAGCTTGAAACAAATCTCATGCCTGGAAACCACTCTTGTGTCATTGGAAAACATGTTTCAACTGCCATTTAATGGTAAACCAACTCTAGTGTAATGGTAAAATCCTCTAAAATATCAGGTAAAAGCCTATATATACTATTATATAATAATAAATATAATTATATTATATATAATTTAATCTAATATTACTATTATATTAAATATATATTATATTAATTATATTTTGTATTATATAAAAATATACTTATTATTAATTATTAATTATAATAATTTTATATGTATTTAATAATTTTGTTAAAGAATATAATATATAATTATAATAAGTACAATAATTATAATAAGTCGAATAATTATATTATTTATTATGTAAAATATAGCTAATATATACTTAATTATGTAGAATATTAAAACCTAAATGGCACCATAATTTTCATTTTAGTTAACATACTCTAAAACCTTCATCAAAACCTTATTTTTAGGTTGTAGTTTGTTAAATTGGAGAAGTGAAAGGTCAATACTAGTGATCAGGAAGAGTTTGGAGGAGTGAAAACCCTACATATCAATATGTGTGTGTAGGAGTGCACATAACTTAGTGCAACAGGGTAGGAGGAAAGCCAGAGCAACGAGGTTGAGGGCACTTAGGGAAAATTGATGACCAAGAGACAATGAGTACTGTAAGTGATTTATATCTTTTATATTGGCACCCTCATTCTCTTTAACCTGAAATTTTCATGCCTTTCCAAAGATCTTCTCGTACATTGGCAACCCCATTCTCGTAAAATGGTATAAGATAAGATAGAAAAAATAAAATAGTTATATTCAACCATACCCTAACTAGAATGCATTCCCAAGAAATTTTTGTAGTCTTCAACTCTGCAGATGGATCAAAACGTAGCTACTAACTTGCCCACTTAGAGCTGCAAATGCCTCTACCATTGATCAGGATTGAAATTCCCTTATAGAGTCCCTTTCTCAACCCTACTTGTGATGCTAATAAGTCAAGTCCTATATCAATCTTGGTTCAACATTGTGACACTTAGAAAGTATCAAAATGTTGATATAATGCATATTGTTTGAAGGGTTTACATGCTAGGCTAGTTAATTTGATTACAATACCCCTAATGGATCCACTAAACTATATAATGGTCCTATAGGTCTTGGGATCAAAATCCATATCACAAGTAAAACATTGAACCCACATGAGTTTGCCTCTATTTGGCCACATACATATATACATGCTCATAAAGTGGTCTCAAAGGCCATTTATTGCATTCAATTATTATTTGAAAAATACATTATTTAGTAGAAATAAGTTAAATCCATAAATGTAATGTTACAAAATAAATTAGTTAGTAGACATTAGTTAGAAGATCTTTCCAATATGAAATTTCTTATGTCTAATAAATCAATCATAAGAAATTTCATATTGGAAAGATCTTCTATGATCCCTACATGATAGCTGCTCAATTGAATTCCATCCAAAGGATAGCATCACTAGATAGGTGCATGGATAGTAGTGGTTCAAATTTTCAAATGAGAAATAGCATCATTCAAATATTCCTCAAGGCAATGGACTTATGGAATGAAACCAAGTGTAAGAGACAAGAAACTTCATACCACAACTATTCTGAATGTGATACTCAAATAGAGTACAAGAACACAACCCTTATAAATAAGTACAAAGGGTCCAAAAAATTAAGGTAAAAGCAAATTAAAGCATACCAAATGAGGGAACGAGACTGTCCTACATGCTAGAAGAGGAATATGCCCCCCTAGAATAAGAGGTCCTTTTGTGAGGTTTCCAAAGGTCATCTTTTTTTGCATCATTTGAGCCTCCCCATCCTTCATCATGGAGTTTGAACTGGTTTTATATGCATTTGCTTCTCCACATTATTTCTCATTCATATTGATATTTTCAAGAGGTGTCTTATCATCTTGTAAACAATTTATGCAACGTTTCCTCTATATAAAATCTTATCAAAAGGAAGAGCATTATACCAATTTATCCAGGTTTAAGAAGGTTGATGAATAGACCAAGCCCAATTCCATATTTGTTTGGAAACATTTCTTGAAGTATACTTGATGGTAGACTAGTTCTCAGGAGGTTTCTTAATTTGGGACTGAAGTATCTCTACCTTTTCCATTAATAAGTCAATCTCTTATGAGATCCTATTAGTGATATCCTATATTCCATGAATGAGCATCTCCATATGGTTAAGGTATTATTCAACATTATTTTTTTGAGACATCTACTATGTTGATGTCCTAGTTTGTCACAATAGAGCACACATTACTTTTGTTTTGGTTGGTCAAAAAAAATTCTTGAGCCTTCCCAGGCCTAAGAAGGAGACCCAAGAGGATAGGTAAATGTGGTATCTCTTTACTAACATGAAGATAGATAATCCTAAGAGCCATATCTAAGAAAATTGTGAAAGCTAGATAAATTTGCTACTCTTGCTAGATTGTGAAAAGAAAAGGTTTTGCAGTTCTTTTCTTTTCCCATTGTGATCCCCCAAAAGCCTTTATTTTTTTGCAATTCAACTATCTCCTATTCTCAAATGACATGGTTGTCCTCATTTAGCATGGAAAGTCATTTATTTTGGGTTTATTTTGAATTGAAAGGGCACTTGGAAAAAGATGTTATAAATTATTTTGGACCTTTTAATCATTGCAGATATTTTTCCAAGCTTTTTGATGCTTCAAAGTTCAAATAGTTCAAAAAATGGACATTGTTTTCCAAATTATGTGTCCTTGAAGTTACCTTGATATCCCTATGAAGCTCAAAGTAAACTTTAGAAAATTAATTTTTTTTGAAAATTCTCTGACTTGATTTCATTACACGAAGTGTCACTATCTAATTTGTAGATTGCATGCTGACTGAGCATCTTTAAATACATCCCTTCAAAATATTGAACTAATCCTTTTTTGTCACATGTTGGAGTTGATTTCAATTATTTTAAAATTTCAATTGTCTTTATAGTCTCTAATGTTGTGTGTCAGTTTTTGATTGATTGGAGTGGGAAGCATTTGAACTTGCCACCTTAAGGTCCCACAACCCAGGCATTGTGAGTCAATGGTTGGGATAGGTTCTCAACCATGAGCTAATCCTTTTCATTTACCCTTTAACTATTGGTCCTCTTCTTCTATGCTTTAATGCATTTCCCAATTTATTATGTGTGGAGCTTTGCTACTCAACAACAATGTCTTGTCTTTCATAACACTCTGACCTGCCCATGTGCAGTATGCTACCTTTTCATTGGGACAACAACTTCCAACACTCACTTATTACCATATTTACACGATTGGGCTATCCTTTCCAGTAACACAATATTCTAAGGAGATGTCAAGTTTTAAATTATTGGTAAAATATTGGAAAACTCAGGGCATGAGTTTGAGGGGTAAAACTTCAAAAAGACTACACTATATATGCCTTGAGGAGTTTTTGCAAGGAATCTAGTTTTATGAATGGTTTTTGAATGTTTTTCTTGTAGGTCTCAAAAATTGAGTTTTGTTAAAAATTGCGATTCTTTAATTACTCCCAAAATATGAAGAGCTAGACTTGGGAACTTGAAATGTAGCCTCCTTATGATGCATTGATTACTAAATGAAATGCAACAAAATTTGGACTCATATTTCCACAAGATTCAAATCCTAATTGATTGGTTTTTCTCTTCTTGTAGATTGTTAATCTTACAAAAAAAATCAGAATTGTAGTAGGTCTGACACCCATGTTGCTGGTTTAGATTTGGGGTTTGGGTTTGTTGGTTTGCCACTATCATTGATTGTTGTCCCTTCACGATTTCCCATGTATATTTCATTATATTTTTGGGGGATATTTATACGATCTTATTTGGATCATGAAGTTGGATTTGATTCCACTAAGCCATTATTCTCATTCACTAGTTGAAAGGTATGCAACTTAGAAACACTCTCAACATTCCTTATATGATCTTTTTCAGTAAGAAAAAAACATGCAAATATGGTAAATGTGCTATAGAGGTTCTAAATGTTTCTAAGGTGATCTGGATACCTTTGGGTCAAGAAAGCACAAAGTAGTATGTATAGAGAGAAAACCATAGTGGTGCCAAGATGGTGGTTCCGATTGTATTATGGCAGTTGTGCTTGTCTTGTGGTGTTTGCATATCTCAAAGGTTTTTCCTTGATGGATGTGGTGGTTCTTCCAATGTTGGATAGAAAAAAGTGACATCTGAAGATTGTTTCTCTTTATGTTCTTTGGCATTTTGGAATGATTGTTCAGTTCATTTGTGTTGCATTCAATTAAATATTCCCTTGCAGGATCTTTCCATTCACTTGGAGATTCATTCATTCATTTTTGGTTGAGTGTTCTAGGAAGCTGTAGTATGTAAGTGGAGTAGGAGAGTGTGAATTGAAGCAATTTGTAGAGCATTATAAGTTGCAAGGTTTCCTTGATATTCTTTTTGTGTCCATGGAGATCTCTAAAAGGTAGTAAACTTGTTAAAATATTAAAGGAGATAGTGGCAAGAGAAGAAAAATCCTCTCTTTGGAGTTCCATGGAGGTTTCTATAAGGTAGTAAGCTTGTTAAAATACTAAAGGAGATGGTGGCAAGATAAGACAAGTCTTCTTTTGGAGTTCCATGGAGATCTCTAGAAGGCAGTGAGCTTGTTAAAATACTAAAGGAGATAGTGGCAATAGAAGACAAGTCCTACTCTTTTGGTGGTTTTTCACATTGAATTCTCTTGGGTAAAATTCAGTGTATTGAGATTTTTTTTTGTATGTTTGCAGTTCTTTCTTATTCTTTCCATGCATATGGTTTACACTATTTACAACACTAAATAATCTCATTTCTTAGAAAACATAACTGTTTCCTGAAGTAGATATTATGAGGACAAAAAGAAGGCCCAAACTCATGCAAAAATTAGTGAACTTAGGCTCAAACTAGCTGTCAACTCATAACTAACCCATGGAGCACTCAAACTGAACTGAAAATCCCTCAAAAAGTGGGTCCAAGCCTACGAAAATCATCTCGTTTTTTTCAATCCGCCCATGATAATTGGTACTCCATTTGTATTGAGTATGACGATCTTTAG
>VDFB02000015.1:67190531-67232195 GCA_007258455.2 Sequoia sempervirens
GAGGCAATGGAGAATCAGAGAATTAAGTAGCATGATGAATTTATCAAGGACAAGAAATTTGAACTAAAAGATTGGGCATTGCTTTATGATTCCAGATATTAGGACAATGCTGGAAAATTGCAGACAAGGTGGTGTCGAACCCCAATCCAAATACCTGCAAAACAACATGAACAAACACATTAGAATATCAAATGCAAGCAAGAACAAGGATTCCCCATGAAATCCATTAGCATAGTTTAAAATAGGAAATGAAACAAGAATGAAATGAAAGAGCAATAAAGCAAGCTAAATCCTATTGAAAACAATGCAAACTCTTGATCCCATGGAGGAATTGGTGCCAATTTGATGTGAAAATTGGCCCTTTCCCAACTCCTACGATGCAAGCTTGATGAATGTTGAAGAATGGTGAGTGCTTGAAGACCAAAATCTGCATAACCTAGCTATAAATTTGAAAATGTGGATGGAGATTGCTAAATATTTGAGCATAGTAAGTTTACTCAAATTGTGGATGATGAAATGAGGAGATTAGCCTCTTATTTATAGATGAGATTGATGGATGAATGTCCAAAATATAGAAATGTGGGACTAACATTTAACCCATGGCAAGATGCCACTTGTCAACCTATGAGTGGATGGAGGATGTGCAAGTTTTGAGGATTGTGCCAATAAATGCATATTTTTGAATTTTGAATTTGTTGAAATGTCATGCAAGAGGGAAGAAAAAATGCATTGAATGCCACTTGGATCAAGGAAAAGGACATGTAAGAGAGTAAATGCCTTGTTGGATGTACATGTCAACTTGGATTTTGAATTCAAACTTGGAGAATATTCCCAAAAGATGCCTTGTTGAAGGAAAATAGAGATTAGATAAATCAATTAAATCTATTTTCATGTGCAAGTTGCAAAAGCTAGAGGATGGGACATGAGAGGAGATTAAATTAATCCAAAGTTAATTAGTGCAAGAGAGTTAAATAGTGTGACCTATTTGAAACTAGAATTTGTGGATTTATTTTAAATCCAAAGTACTAGAAGAATGTGATAAAGGAATTTTAATTAAGAAATAAAAGATTTTTGAGTTATTTAATTAAAAGAGATGATGTTAGATTAAAGCTAAATAAGGTTTTTCATTTATTTAATTTAATAGATAGACTTAAGATATTTAATCAAATAAAATTAATTATTTAATTAAATAAGATAATTAGATCAAAATGGTTAATTTAATTATCGAGAAAAGGTGACTTAATTAGATAATTGATTTATTTAATTAAGAGAGTAATATTGATGAATTTAATCAAATAAATGTATTTGATTAAATGGTTAGACCGAAGGATGATTCAAGATAAAATGATGTTAGTGGTGAGGATCAGATGCAATGCATCAATCGATTACATTTTACGTGTCTACATTTTTCCCCTCTTTGAAGCAATACACTCATTGCGTTGGTTCAAAGAATAAATGATGTCGATCAAAGAAAAAAAAAATTGTTTTCAAAATATTGCCCCATTGCTGCCCGGTGAGAGGAAACATGCCAATATATTGCCCCCTCAAGAGATTGGACGAAAATTTCAATTTTTGGGTAATCTTGTAAAAAAAGAGGACAAGGTGTCCGATAGGTCCAAAAAGGCTCCAGGAGGCCAAAAACGTGTCTAAATGCAATAAAACGATGTAAAATAGGCCTCAACTAGACAAAAATAGGCTCAAGGGTCCAAAACCCTAGCAGGATAGCTAATTAGGGTGAAAAAAACCCTAATTTTCAAGCTTAAAAAGGCTCTGAGGGGTCACTTTCAATTCATTTTCACACATAGCCACATAGCAACCATGAGATTTGAGCTTTGACCTCTTGACGATATGGCGCAACGACAGCTCCTGATGCATATTTCCAACCGAGTCCGAACGTACCAACGGCCACCCGGCATTAGGGCACCGATAAGTGATCCTTGGGCTTTATTTTTCATTTTTAGCTTTTATTTAATACGTTTGAAGTTAGTCATTGTGCAGCGGTGCTATATAGCACCGCTCAAAAATCAAACTGCGTCGCTCGGTGTTAGATTGTGCTGCAGTGGTGGAGTTTGGAGTTTGAAAATAAATTTCAAACTCTGACGCTCACACCCCCACCAGCAGGGTCATTTCCGAAGTGTGACGCAGTAGCGGTTCATCAACAGGAATATTTGCAAACTATGCCGCTTGGAAGAAAAGTGCACTGCGGCGGTGCACTTTCGGTATTTTGTGCCCTAGCATCGTGGTTTGATAAAAAATCAAACTGTGACGCCTTCACGGATAGCGACACTAGAGTGGTTTTTTGGACGCTCGGCATGAAATTTTTCAAAAATTTTAACATGATGACCCTTCCTGATGCAAGACATAGTGAGGGAGTTGTATTCCTGAGAGCACAGGTCGCGGGATCTCTTAAGTTATTTGCAAGACCTTAGTGACAAAGAGTACGATTGTTTACGAGATATGGGGTTTTGGCACATCACATACGCAGTTCCCGTGTGTACCCATCTTGGGATGATATTCGTGCTTGCCGAGAGATGGAAAAGTGAGACCTCGTCTTTCCACCTTCCCACCGGTGACGCTACCATCACCTTTGAGGACGTGTGGCGGATCCTGAGATTGTCGATTCATGGTCGGCATGTTATTTTTGATATAGATGCCAAGTGGGATGCCTATCACACAGTCCTCGCCATAGAGGATGTTATCATTTGTGAGGGTCAGATTGAGCTGGAGCATCATAGGGCTCTCACCTCCCCCTTCCAATTGGTTGTTGCAGCCATTATTTCAGGTCTCGTTGCCCCAGATCAATGAGCCCGGTACTTCAGTCCTGGTTGGGGACTCTGCTGGGAGCACATGGTGATGCGTGATAGGCCTACTCGTTTTGCTTGGGGGCCTATTCTTCTTGCTTCCCTATACATAGATCTACACGAGTACGTTTACCTCAATGGCAGAGCACTTGGAGCAGGTGTCACACTCCTCCACATATGGGCATGGGGGCACATTGTTGTTTTTCAGCCATGGGTCGTTGTAGTACCGATGGGGCCTGATGATCCCCTTGTATGGCGTTACAAAGGTGGTGTGTCCTTCACACACACTGGCAAGCACATGATTCCCTACTGGAGGAGAGTCCTGGATGAGATGACAATATTTACATGGTGCCCATACCTTGGTTGGTCTGGATGGGCCGACGATGTAGATCAAATTTTCTTTGCCTGCCAGGACCAGTTTATGCAGAGGCGGGAGAATACTATGGTGGAGAGGTATCTGCCTGGGCATGTTCAATGATAGTTCGGCAAGCCACAGGACTGACCAGAAAATGATTATGTGGTTGTATTTTCCTGCACCATGTCACAGGCTTCATGGGGGCAATACATTCCTACTTCGGAGGTCGTTGATAGCTTTAAAAATTTGGTGGCTCAACCTTGGGTTTATGATTAGGGGCGTGCGGATCTAGGCATCACACAGGCATCAGAGATTGGTTCTAGCCTCCCCTATGGTTGACAGTTCCAGGACCAGTCCCCACTCGGTGGAGGATGAGGGGCAGATGGGGAGGACGAGGATAGAGAAATAGTGTATGGCAGGACTAGCCAGCCAAGGCTCCAATTCATCCAATTCAAGCCGACATGCAGATGCAGGATTAATTGTAGGTGCCAACTAGGCATCAGGAGCAGCCAGGTGCACCACCATGGGCTAGGGGTGAGGATTAGCCTCAGGTATAGCCTCCATAAGCACAGCCAGCAGCGAAGCCAGCAGGGCAGGTGGATCCCCGAGATGCATTGATTGACCAACTATAGGCCTAGGTTCAGACCGTGACAGCGGAGAGGGATCAGGCCAGGGCTGAGAGAGACCAAGCCATTTTGTAGAGGTAGGCCGCAGAGCTACAGGCAGCCACAAAGATGGGCCGGTGACATCAGTTAGAGAGCATGGCAGCCCCCTCCTCTCAGAGCACAATATCCATTAGGTCTTACAGGGATGTCGTCTGGGAGGCAGATTATTACCGCATCCACTATCATCAGACCATGCCTAGAGCAGAGTGAGCCCCAGACTACTCACAACAGACCAGCCACAAACCAACAGAGGGTCACGGTGATAGGGGTGAGGACAGCAGACAGGATGGGTAGACCTTGACTTTGATCAAGATGATTTTTTTGTGCCTTATGGGCTCCTTTTTCATAGCCCGATGGGCCTTTTTGTACTTATTGACACACATGTACAGTGATCTGATTATTTTGTACTATGACACTTACCCGATGATGATATATATATGAGATGACGATTTTGATATGATGTTGTGTGTACCATTTATTTATGCATTTATGGATGATTGTTATTTCTATATGCTATGCGACGATGTTTATGATGTGATGTGATGGATGCATTTCTTTCTGATGTATGTATTGTGACTAGATCTTATATTATGTTGTTTTATTCATGATATGTAGATGGATTTATGAATGGATGATGAAAATGTAATATGAAAAAAGATATGGAGATGATTATGGTGTATACGCAAAATAATATGTGAACTATGCTTATAAAATGTTTATGGATGGATGTACGCTTTGCATGTAATGGATTTTTATGTTCCTATTTATGCATATAATGATGTGGAATGATTTATGCAATGATTGTGATGTTATTTATCAAGTGTTCTATATATTGGTATGGATGATTAATGGATGATATAATGCAATGTAAATGCAATGGTCATGTTTTGTATGATATGTGTCGATGAAGCAAATGAGACGGGTTTTAAGATGCTTAGAATAACAAATATATTATCCTAAACATGTAATGTATGTGATGCATTTAATGCAATGTGATGTAATATATGAAATGATATGTTAATGCAGAGTGGTATGATGATGTTTTGTGCAAAATGAACGTAATGTGGGAGATGACTTTATAATGTTATGCGAGTATGTATGCAATGGATTATCTATAATGATTATGTACCTATTATGTATGATTATGCAGTAGGTGGTAATGTGAAATGGTTATGAAATTTTTATGCAAATGAATGTTATGCAATGATTTATGTGATGAATGCAATGTGATGCAAAAAATGGATGCAATGTAATGAGAAAGGGATGTGCTAATTTATGGAAATGCTTAAAATACCATGTTTATATGATGATGACAATGCAATGCATGTGCTCCCTATATGATATGTTGATGCAATATGCTAATGATTTGTGGATGTAGGATCGACAATGACGATGATGATGATGATGATGATCAACTCTCATAATACCTTGTTAGCGTGATGAGAAAGAAGGGATGAAAGAGAAGAAGTCATTTCAATAAGACACAAGATGATGGACATGCAGATGATGATGATTACTTTCCAAGGAGTTGGGATTTTCAAAGGGCCAATTTTTTTATGTTTGATAACACATGTGGTATGATGCATCAAGGTATAGAGAACTAGGATGGCGTTGTACCCAATGTGATAAACTTTGACTTGACAAACAAATAGGAGTATTCTTGTTCACACCTGACATACGGAAACCTTGCTAGGATGCATTTTAGAAGTTTCAAACACCTCGGACCAAAACATGGAAAGGTATAACCTATCAATGAAATAGTCAACAAGTTGTCCAAAACAACCTCCATACATACCTAACAAAGCAAGTATTTTCCAACTTATATTACAAGAATGTCCAACAAGCACAACAGACAAAAGATAATGATCGTTGCCCCCTTCCTATTTCTCTAAATCCTCTATTCAGATATCATCGAGAATTCCTTGGAATGAGCACAATAAGATAAGTCAAAAGACAAAGATAAAGTAAACAAACAAACTGATGTTCCTCAATACCACTAACCAAAAGGAGATGCGTTTTGAACAAGGATAAACACCGAAACTATTGCCAAAAGATAATGCCCATTGTAGGAAGGATGCATCCTAGGACATGTTAGTGGATGGCGGCATGTCGTTTCATTTTATCCAGATTGTTCTTTCAAATGTTTGATATGGGACAAAATTGGATGATAGGTTATCGACACAAAGAGTTAGCCAACTTGTTTATGTACTGACTTAGACCTAAGACTTGACATTTTGAGTTTTCACTTTTAACCTACTATACTTGTTTATGATTGTTTCACCAAAGGTTGAGGATGACGATTGTTTATTATGGATGATGTTATTGTGGGTGTAGATGAGATGAGATGGATGGATTTTTTCAAATAATTGGATTTTTTTGACGTTTTGCAATGTTTTGAGGCTATTTTTGGTATTTTTCAAGATTTTCAAATGTTTTGATTTTCAGTTTTCCACTGTTTTGGGATTTTCTAAGATTTTGACCAAGAGACTAACCTAAGGACCTATCCTAGGGGCCTAGGGGGCTCATCAACAGATTATCCTTGCCTACGTTATACACACAGAGACCACGTAGTTCGACTGATGACTTGACCGATTTATAGATGACGATATACATGATAAAATGTCAGTTTATTATGACAGACTCCTAAAGGACTAACCTAAGTGTCTTGAGGCATGATCAAAGATCAACCTTGCCTACGTTCAAGGCTCAGAGACCCGTAGTTCAACAAGATGACTTTTTTTTTGTCTTTTTGACCTATTTTTTGGATTTTTTGATATGTTTTGAATGTTTTTGGATTTTCTGATGTTTTGATTTTTGATTTTTGATGTTTTGGATTTTCTAATGTTTTGATGTTTTTGAATTTTTCGATGTTTTGATGTTTTTGGATTTTTGATGTTTTGATGTTTTTGGATTTTTTATTTTAAGACTTTAAGAATATACACGAATTTGATCTGATGAGAACATGCCCCCAACGTGATGCAATAGACTACTCCAATAAAGGTAGGAAAAACTGACCTTGAGGATGGTCGAGTAGTACTAGGAGGGATCATGATACAAACAACGACCAAGCTATATGCGGATGCAGTGGATGAGTGATGGATGGAGACCGAATGTGATGGATGATGGAAGCGTAATGGATGGATGATGCAGAACAAGCCATAAAGATCTGGTGGATGGAAAGTGCTTATTCACACAAGGCCTTTTGCAGGTTTTCACCAAGGTACTTGTCCAAAGTGCCATCGAAGTGGTTTTCACTAGAGGGCGATTTTTCTCTTTATTGTTTTCAATCCTTTTTCTATTTTTTTGGATTTTTTTCTTTTTTGATTTTTTTGTTGTCACCAAGATGCCTATTTTCCAGGTTTTCGCCAAAGTAACCATTTTTTCAGGACATTTTCTGATTTTTATTTTATTTTTGGTTCTATACCTTGAAAGATTAGGCATAAAACTTTTTGAGATGAGAGCTATTCATGGGCTCTTCCATAGGTTCCCCTTCGAGTGTTGATAACTGATATGCCCCTGACTTATAACTTGTTGTGATAACGAATGGTCCCAACCAATTGGGTTCAAATTTTCCTTTGCTGCTTGGATTTGGGACATTCTTCTGATTCTCCTTTAATACCAATTCTCCAACTTGGAAAGTCTTGCTTCTGATTTTCTTATTATAGCTCCTCTTGAGTTTATTTTGATAGACTTGCAAATGATTTAAAGCATCTATACACTACTCATCTAATAGCTCTAGCTCATTTAGTCTTGATACTCGATAATCTTCATCCGTGATGAGGTTTTGCAATGATATCCTGAGTGATGGGAGCTCAATCTCAATAGGGAGTACTGCTTCTGATCCGTAGACCAGGGAGAAAGGGGTGGCACCAGTGGGTGTGTGGATCCTAGTTCGATAGGCCTAGAGGGCGGGATTGAGTTGCAGAAACCAGTCACGACCTGCATCATTGACAATTTTCTTGAGGATTTTCAAAATGGTTTTGTTAGTGGTTTTTTCCTGGCCATTTCCTTGGGGATAGTATGGGGTAGAGAAGCGATGTTGGATTCTGAATTTTTCACATAAGTCGTGAACCTCCTAATTTTTAAATGGTGTCCCATTGTCTGGGATAATGGCCTGTGGAACACCATAGCGACAAATGAGATAGTTCAGGATGAACTTTGATATTTTCTTCCCAATTATATACGTCATGGGTATGGCTTCCACCCGCTTAGTAAAGTACTTTGTGGTGGTTATGATGAATTTGTGTCCATTAGATGAAGTGGGAGTAATTTTTCAAATGAGATACAGTCCCCACTGCAAAAAGGGCCATGGTGTGATGATGGGATGAAGTCCTTGCGCCAAAGCGTGGATGAGGTCCCCATACTATTGACATTGTAGACACCTTTTGACATAGTCATGTGCCTCTCTTTCCATTGTAAGCCAATAATACCCCATCCTCAGTAGTTTTTTGGCTATGGTCATTCCACTCGAGTGTAAACCACAGATACCGTTATGTACTTCAGTTAGAGCAGTCAATGCCTCCTCAGCGTTTAAGCAAAGTAGTAAGGTTCCTTCTATGCTCCTACGATACAAGGTATCTCCTAGGATGGCGAATCGAGATGTCTTTTTGACAAATGTTAGTTTTAGGTTTGAGGGTAAGTCGGTGGGTATGACTCCTATTCGAAGGTATGTATAAATGTCGTGGTACCAAGGATCGCCGAGACCAACAATTTCGCAAATGAATTATGATTCTGGTACCTCGAATGCAGGCATGAGAAGCTACTCTATTAGAAATTCATATTTTGGAATGTTGTGAGGGATGTCCAGTAAGGATCCAATTGTTGCCATGGTTTCTGCTACTTTGTTGTTGGCTCTAGGAATCTACTCAAATGTAATTTTGATGAAGGATTCTTTGAGAGTCTCCACCAATTTCTTGTATGGAGTGAGCTTATCATCCTTGGTCTGGTACTCATCGTTCACTTGGTTTATTATCAATTGAGAGTCTTTGTATACTCTAAGAGCTATAATGTTCCACTGCACTACTATTCTGAGACCTATGGTTAAAGCCTCGTATTCTACAATGTTATTGGTGTAGGGAAACACCAACTTATAGGACCTTGGTATGTAGTCCCCTTGTGGGGTGATAAATAAGACACCGGCTCCTAATCCATGTTGTGTGTATGAGCCATCAAAGTACAGTTTCTAGTGGTCAACTACGTTGAGATTGAAAATGGATTCATTTGGAAACTCTGAGATGAGAGGATTCTCTGAATAGATTGGTGCTTCTGCAAGATGATCTGCAATGACTTGGCCTTTGATTGCTTTTTTTTCTACATATTCAATGTCGTATTCTGATAGTATCATCACCCATTTGGCCATTCTTCCAGTGAGAATTTCCTTTGACAATAAGTACTTGAGAGGGTCGATTTTGACGATGAGTTTTATTTTGTGTGCCAACATGTAATGTCTGAACTTTTGTGATGCAAACACTACTGCTAGACATGCTTTCTCGATGAATGAATAGTTTAGCTCATGCCCCACCATTGTTCTGCTAATGTAATAAATGGCCCTTTCTGTTCCATTTTCATCATGTTGAGCTAGGAGAGCTCCAAGGGTTGTTGTTGTTGTTGAAACGTAGAGAATTAATGGTTTTCTTGGGATTGGTGGCATTAGGACTGGCGGTGTAAGTAGATATTCTTTGATTTTATTGAAGGCTTCTTCACAATTTTTATCCCATTTGTACGCTACTCCCTTGTGGAGTAGGTGAGAGTATGGGTTTTGTTTGTCTGCCAGCTGTGCTATGAATCTGCGAATGGATTGAAGCCTACCTTGGAGACCTCTCAATTGCTTTAATGTTTTGGGTGCCTCCATCTCAAGGATTTCTTTTACTTTTGTTGGATCTACCTTGATACCTCTCATTGATACTATGTATCCTAGCAATTCTTTTGCTTGTACACCAAAGACACACTTCTTTGGGTTTAATTTGACCTTGTACTCTTCGATCATGTCAAAAATGGCACTTAGGGTTGCTATGTGATCCTTTCTCCTTCTGGACTTGGCTAGAATGTCATCAAAATAATCTTCAATAGTTTTATGGATCATGTCATGGAAGATTAGCGTCATGGCTCTTTGGTATGTTGCTCCTGCATTCTTTAAGCCAAATGGTATCATATTCTAGCAGTAAGTCCCCCATGGACAAGTGAAGGCCATTTTGTGTCAGTCTTCATTGGCAATCATTATCTAGTTATAACCTGAGAAACCATCCATCAAGGAAATAATTTCATGTCCCACTGTCATGTCTACGATCATGTCAATGTTGGGCAACGGGAAATCATCGTTCAGACATGCTTTATTCAAGTCTCTGAAGTCTGTGCAGATTCTGATGCCCTCATCAGGTTTTGAGACAGGCACCAAGTTTGACACCCATTTTGGATAATCTATGGGTCGAATGAATCCTACGTCTAATAGCTTCTTTAGTTCCATTTTTACTAGCAAGGTGATCTAAGGGTGCATTTTTCTGAGCTTTTGTTTAACAGGCTTTGCTTCTGGGTATACTGCTAAGTGGTGAACCATGATTTTTGGATCAAGCCCTGGCATGTTAGCATAGCTCTATGAAAAGTTTATCTATCTCTCCCTTAGGAAGGCTGCTAGGAGCTCTTGTTCTTATAGTAATGATTCTGCATAAAATGTGATGTGCGGGGTTTCCTTTGTTCCTAGATTCACCGGATTGCATTTTTCTGCCAGGACTGCTAATTTTTCTTGATGAAGAGCTCTAAAAGGAAGATTGAATCCCCCATCCTCAGGTGCCTCAGAGAGGTTTTCACCGTTGGATGCATCCTTTCTATTTACTTTTTTCTAGTCGGAGAGTGCCACAGTGTGGTTTTCACTCAAGGACTTAGATATTATTCTTAATTTTTCACTTTTGCGACTGAGGGATTCAATCATTTCCCCATAATAGGCATGTGTATCTAGCTCGATTATGAACCCTACTTTTTGATCCCTATACGGAATTTTTTCCTATAGTCCCATGAATTTTGAGAGCGCCTCATTGTTTTCGAATGTATCAAGAACCGGTGGTCCTTGTTGTTCGTAGTCGATGAGTTGGGGGTATACTAGGCGAATTTCATGATTTTGATGGTCTGATTCAAAAGATAGGGTGCTAATCATGAAAAGAGTGGTGTCCTCAAATAGCCTAGATAAGTTGGTCTTGGGATCCTCATCATCACTGCTACTACAGACGTCGGTTATGTCAAATGTGAAGTTATCTATGACGTGTCCTGTAGATAGTGGTAAGCGCAATTCAGCTGCAATTTGCTGAGGAGGATTTTTGAATTTTCTAACTGGAGGACCTCGGCCACATATGGTTATACTCGAAGGGGTACATCTGAGGCCAAGACTTGTTATCATTCGTGTCTCTAGAATGATAGGTATTATAAGCCCATTGTTGTTTTTTCCAAGTCTTTGATTTCTGACATAGCCCATTGCGAGCATCATTTGCAGACCCTTGCTTCTGTCATCCATTGGTAAATTAACTACTGGTCTCTCATCTTGGTATAGCATATGAGATAGATAATCAAGCTTATTAATCAAGCTTATTAATTAAATATAAATTATTTAATTAACCTTCTAAAGTCATCTACATATAAATAAATTTAATTATTTATTTATATTATTCACTTTTATAATTCTTCTACCTTAATTAAATAAATAACTTTATTTAATTATTACCATCTTCCATATTCCTCTTAATTAAATTAAATAAATTTTATAATTTATTTATATTAATTATCATGTTATTCTAAATTTGAATATTTGTATTCAAATAATGGAATATTCCTCCAAACACCCACTTCATCTCATAGTTAAATTAAATATTATAAATATTTAATTTAATACTTTTTCTCACTCCACACATAATTAAATATTTTAAATATTTAATTACCTTCTAAATTCATCTCTCACACATAATTAAATATTGCTTATTTAATTATGCGAACTTCTAAATTCATCTCTCACACATAATTAAATATTACTCATTTAATTATGTAAACTTCTAAATTCATCCTCACATATAATTAAATAAGTTTATTTATTTAATTATGAAATTCATTCTCAACTCATTCTTCAAATGGAAACCTTCCTTCGAATCTAACTGAGAAAATTTGTGGAGGAAACCTTCTATTTCTCTCTCACCTTTCAAAAATCTCTCACCGTTCATCCCAACTAGCTTGATCTCAACCGTTGATCATAACAACCAATCAGATTCTTTCAAAAAATCTTTAAATACGTGTGCAAATCCAAGCATTGGTTATGAACGAACAAATATATGCAATTACACTTCCGCATTTGCATCTTTAGCATTTTAGCAATATTCATATCTTGGCAATAATAATCTTATCATAGCATAGCATAATCTTGCATTTTAGCATAGTATGCATTTTAGTTTAAATCTCATTCTCTAGTAGTCCATTTCATTGAGCTTGGCATATCAAATCTGAGAGCAACTTGAACCAACGAAACGTTGGAGATAGAGAGCAATAGAACGACTTCGAAGAAGCTGCTATAAAGAGTTTGTTTAATTTTCTTTTAGTTTCTTTGATATAATGTTTTATTGAATGTGTTTGGAATCCTTTATAACAGGCATATTTTCATACACACATAAAATGGTGCCCACCGTGGGGCATATGCCCCAATTTTGAAATTTTTCTATAGAACATTCTGACAGGTTTTCGCGTTTTGGAGTTTGGCCTTCAGAAAAATTTGGCATTTTAGCACATCCGACACTATTCTGCAACGCATCTAGGAATTTAATATTTCTATTTTGCAAGAAATTTTAGCACATCTAGGGACTATTTCGGTGCTTTTGAGGGTTCATTTAGCGCATACAAGGGACAAAATAGCACTTATAGTCTCATTATACTTAGAGTTAAGTTTGAATTTAATTAGAGTAGAGCATTTAAGAACTATTTTAGCACATTTAAGAGTTAAATTAGCGCATTTTAAGGTAGATTTTAGAGCATTAACTGTTGTCATTTAGAGATTTAAATCTGCATTTAATTTAGAGTAGTGCATTTAGGGTCTGTTTCTATGCATATACTGTTTGTTTCGGCACATATACTATCTATTTTGGCACATCTGTTGTCTGTTTCTGCGCATACGCTGCCTGTTTCTACACATATAAGGTCTGTTTATGCGCATCTGAAATCTGTTTCGGCACATATACTGTCTGTTTCAGTGCATCTGGGTTGTAACACAAAAATAGGATTCTGATTCTGACGCATTCTGCAGACAGAATCTTTTCTGGTTTAAAATGAATCAATCTAGGATAGTCACCACACTTTGATCATGCAGTTAAAATGAACCCCATGTCAGTTGTGAAGCAATATCTTCACTTAGCTTAAATCATTGTAATTTGGTGCATTAAAAGGGATCTGTTTACTCTACTTGATTGTGCTTAAAAGTGGTAGGTGACTATGCTCTCACCCTGTGCAAACTAGGTGATCAAAAATCCAGACCCACTTTATCCCTATGTAACCCTGATACAATAACCAAAGTATCCTCTCCCCTTGCGCAGTGATGCAATCCTGGGTGTAAGAGAAATGATTATTGTCTCTAGAAATTGGGCCTGCCTGGGGATTTCATCACCCCAATGCGACTCAAACCAGAAATGGAACTAAATCCAAGCTACCCCCGACCGGTATACAAATGTGAATCTTAAGGGAAAACCTAAGATTACGAGTGTGGATGTGTCATATGGACAGAGTAGTACTCCCATAAACCCTGTTGAGCTTAACCTCTTCAAGCTGGAGTGCCACCTAATTGGTGATTAATCTCTTGCCCCATGTATGGCCACTTGAACGGGGGTCCTGAATTAAACACCATTGTTTAGTAAACCAAAAACCTTCTATTTGCTAGCGCAACACCGGTCGGTGTGAAGGAATCCACACTTTCACAGTCTGTAGTAGAGGTGATCAATCTGCCATGGGAGTTTCATGGGGATTGGAAGCTTGGTTGGCCTGAGAAGAGAGTGCACTGTCAGGGGGAGCCCATGTAGCCAAGCTTCTGAATTCACACGCTACCGATATGCGGTTGGGGAAACCCGCGTAGAATCTAGTGGATATTGTCATGGCTTTACCATAGGATGTGCTTGCTTTATCTGTGTTTGGTTACATTCCATTTAATTCAGAGTGTTTGTTGTGTTTTCATTCACATTAATTTAGATAAAAGATCATTTGAAATGAACATGAAAAACAACTGAAATCATTTACACACTTGACTTTCTGACATCTTTGGTCTAGTAAAATTCTGATAGCTCTCCCATGCCTAGAGAGTGGAAATCAACAAAATTTGTCAAGAAATCAGTTTCCAATAGGATCAAGAAACCCAAGAAACCATTAGGGTACAAGAAAACATTACAAAGAAGAAAAATTTTGTACAAAAGTCAACACGTCTTACTTCATTACCTTGGATTTTTTCATAGATACCAAGACTTTGTTAGGGGATTCACTAACGAGTACACTGTAGAACCTTTGGATTCTCGAGCTTGTTATCAGAGATTAGCTCTATCTCAACAGCATAATCTTAACCAACCTCTTGAGTTTGATAACATACCACAACCTTCCATTGAATATACATTGCATCCTAGTCAAATCCTTCAGTTATTTTAAAACCTTTTTTTTGAAAATGAAGATGAAATCTTAAGAGTGTGCCCTTCAAACAAATTTTTGATTATTGATTCAACTTCCCCAACAGGATTCTAACATCCTTCATCATAGGAAGCCACAATAAAAAAAAAATTAGGAACATCTTTGATCATATCATAGAATTCCCATCTTATCAGATCAAGATATCATCACTATCGCACTTATTAGAACTATGATCTAAGTTTAGAAGAACTCTTCAAAATCATATGCCTATTTCTACAAGATCTCGGTAAAATAAATTGAAGGAATAAATCCAACAAGAAGGTCATACCCAAAACATTCAAGAAGAAGGTGAAAGTAGTAATCCTCTTTACAATATAAGTCGTAATCCACTTTTCAACAATGACATGGATAACATAGAAGAAAATACATTCCATAACTACAGAGACATGAGCAAAACCCATATAGATAGTGATGATGAATGTGATGAGGAACGTCTTAGAGAGGATGAACAAGATCCTAAATTTCACAAATCCATAGAAAAGATCTTGCAGCGTGATAAAGAAAAATATTTCCTCTTTCTAGTTGACAAAGGAGCTAAATTGCCTCACGAATTTGATACTGAGAATTTGAAAAGCAAACCTGAAGAAACACCCCTATCTGATCTTAGTGCTTTGAATCAACAAATTAAGGCACTTCAAGGAAAAATTAAAGAGTCACAAGGGGGAACCACAACAAAGAAATATACTCTTGAGGACATTTGTCCTTATCCTTTCGATCGAAGTCTCAACATGATTCCATTTCCTAAACATTGTGAAATTCCTAAATTTGATCGTTATAATGGGAAATCAGATCCAATTGATCATGTCAGAGACTTTTGAAACATGACTTTAGAGTTCGCTCATGAAGAAACTTACTTAATGCATTTGTTTCCTAAGAGTCTTGGAGCTCACTCTATGGAATGGCTATAAAAAATCACACCTCATGTCAAGACGTTTGAGGAATTAATCAATCTATTCATATTACAATATTCCTACAACCTCCAACACCAAATCACTATGATAGATCTCTACAAATTTGAGCAAAAACCTGGTGAACCTTTTATTACTTTTCTTCAGAGATGGAGAAGAATGTTCACTAGATATCCACGTCCTATTCCTGAAAAGGAAAAGATGGTCACCTTTATTAACATCTTGAATTCATAAATGAGCTATCATTTGAATTTACATTGTCCTCCCTCTTTTGAGAAATTGATTGAAGATGCTATAACCATTGAAAGTGCTTTGGTCAAAAGAAGAATAATAAAACTTCACAAGGATAATCCTAGCTCATTCAATCATCATAACAATCAGGACAAGTCTAAATTTTGGACTCACAACAAGAATGTGGTGGATGATGGTGTTGTTGATGCAAATCATGTCTCGACAAAGCCATTTGTCTTTAGTACTCCAAGTGCTCCTCGTAACAACAACTACAACAATGTCAACTCAGTTACAAATCAAGGAAACAATCCTCCTCTAAGGAACAATGTAAATCAACATCCTACTCCCAATCCAGGGACTGCCAATAACAAAGGTTACCGAGGAACCAATAACAATAACAATTCCTTAGGGAATACCTCGAATACAAATCCACAAAGATTTTCATTCTTCTCTAGTAGAAGAACTTACACTCCACTGGGTCAATCTTTGGAATCTGCATTCAAAGAGTTGATGGCTAAAAATGTCATTACCTTGCCACCTCAATGAAACTATGAACCCAGTGTGAAGCCTCCATCATGGAATGAGGCATACGATTGTGACTATCATAGGTGCAAAGGTCATCACACAAATAACTGTCAAGCCTTGAAGAATACCATTCAAGACTTAATCGAAAATGGCACCATCACAATAGAAGGACATCAACAATCAAATGAATACCACCAAGCATTTCACAACCCTTTGCCCAACTATCAAAAGGGTGAGTCTTAGGGAAAAAGTGTGAATCATATTGATGATCTAATAATCAATCATATCTACACTGACGACAAGCAGGTCAATGTTATAAAAGTCAAGGAAAAAATGGAATATAGGGAGGTCAACGCAACAATAAGGGCACAAGATAAAGTTGTCTTAAAGGGTGCTTCTTCAAAATACACTGGGCCTCCACCTCAACATCAATATGACTTAGTCAATCAACTTCAAAAAACTCCTCAGATTTCTATCTTAGAACTCTTGAAGATTTCCCTAGCACATAAGGAAATTCTTGAAAAGGCCCTCGTTGAAACCATTGTATCCACTGATTTGGATGTAGACCAATTTCAAGCCAAGGTAGGACACTTGTCCTCACCCACATGCCTTTCATTTTCCAAAATAGATGATGTTTCCATAACTCATCCTCATAATTCATTGTTATACCTAGAAGTCATGGTCCACAAGTTTTGTGTTAGACGGGTTCTAATAGATGGAGGTGCTGGTTTAAACATATGTACCATGAAGTTAGTTTAGGCTTAGGATTTTTTGAGGACTCCATTGATCCCAGAATGAAAATTACTATTAAAGCCTATGATGATGAGGAAAGAGCATCCAAGGGTTTAATCATGCTACCAATCAGAGTGGGACCTGTTATCAAAAATACTTTCTGTCAAGTATTAGACCATGATCTGGCATACAACATCTTGTTGGGTCGTCCTTGGATCCATGAAATGCAAGTTGTCCCATCCACATATCATCAATGTCTTAAGTTTCCTTATGATGGGAAAGAAATCATGATACCAGCCGATAAATCAAATGTCCAAACTTGTGCTAACATCAAAGTTAGTCAAGATACTTTGGTTCCTAACAATCAAGAAGCTCGTACTAGTACTTCTCTCAAGATTGATACACAAATCAGCCAGTTAACCAATAGTTTTGACAAGAAATTAAATTTCAAAGACCATGGAGTCGAGGAATACTCTCTCTGTTTGGATAATTTACCTACATCACCTCGGTCACGTGGACAACCTTCTATCACACAACATCAAATATCAGCAACATCAACATCAACGCAACCACCAACAGAGCCCAGCACAAAATTTAATGGACGATTCATCAAAGAAAAATTCCCTATGGAAGATCTTGAGGATAGAGAAATTATAAATTGGCTCTATAAAGATAAAGATGAAGCAGTCTTTAATATCAAAATACCAACAGATATATATGGAAAAGGGTATTCAATCATGCAGAAGATGGGCTATGATAAAGGTCCTATCGGAAAAAGAAAAGGAGTAGTTGAGCCTATTCACCTTCGAGGACTTGCTGCAAAAGAGAAAATCAGATTAGGCTATGATACTAACTCAAAAGAAGGAACATCGAAACAACTGCATGGCACTGTCTTCACATTGCAAGAAGGTTTAGATTCAAGAGAAGCATGTTTGGCAACAATTCAGAATTTCGTGGATAATCAGTCTGACACAGACTCTGCCGAATATGAATGGGACACCATTTACAATGATGAGTTCTAGAGGGACAAAGAGGTTGATTTAATACACCAGTATACCCCAACTCTAATCAAAGTTGAAGGTTTAGGGACCCAAACACAAGAATCTGAACTACAAGGTGACTATGATTCTAGTGATACTAAGTCAGATTTAAATGAACAAGACTATCGCGAGAACAGTATCATCATTGACCCACCTCATACCTTGGATCCTCCAGACAACTCCATTATGACCATAACCATAGCCAATTTCACACAACTCGACAACCCGCTATCTTTGATCCATCCTGATCTCATTGATTGGGATTCATCTGAACCTATCGATATACCTATGTTTCCAAGCGATGAATCTATCATCAACTTCCTTTCTGCGGATGACGCAAATGATTGTTCCACTAGCGATTTTCAGCATAGAGTCTTTAATCAGGAGAGTGTCAATTCTCCTAGCTGCAAAAATAAAAATAAAAAAGAAATATCTAATGGTGAAAGCTAGAATCTAGCAGTGTTAGATCAAACAAAAGATAAAATAAAGAGTGTATCAGATGGTGAAAACCTTTTTAAGGCACCAAACAATGGGAATCTTGACACTCTCCTAGAGAACTACCATGAGCGATCACCTATTTTGATTGAGCCTACAAATGTTGTCAATCTTGAAACCTCAAACAAACCAAGGATTTTATAGTTAGCTGCATCAATGACAGAGAAAGAAATACCAGATTTCATGGAATTTCTAAGAGCAAATCAAGTCAAATTTGCTTGGTCTTATGCGGACATGCTAGGTATTGATCCTGATCTTATCATGCATCACTTGCCTATCAAACCTGGGTTAAGCCTGTGAAACAAAAACTCAAAAAGATGCACCCCCATGTTGCATTATTGGTTAAGGAAGAACTGAGAAAGCTCCTTGATGTGGACTTCATAAGATCAATCGACTATGCAGAATGGATCTCCAACATTGTTCTTGTATCCAAGCCAGATAAAAGTGTCAGAGTGTGTCCAAATTTTAGAGATCTTAATAAGGCATGTCCTAAGGATGATTTCCCACTTCCAAACATTGACACTATAGTTGATTTGACAGCTGGCCACGCCATGTATTCATTAATGGATGGTTTTTCTGGTTACAACCAAATCAAGATTGCACCCGAAGACCAAGAGAAAACAACTTTCACATGTCCATGGGGAACCTACTATTGGAACATCATGCCTTTTGGTCTAAAGAATGTTGGGGCTACATACCAAAGAGCTATGACTACAATTTTTCATGACATGATGCACACATTCATGGAAGATTATGTAGATGACATATTGGCAAAGTCATACACTAGAGAAGGACATCTGGAAATATTGTCCAAAATATTTGCAAGATTGGAGAAATTCAAAGTTCACCTAAATCCCAAGAAATGTGTTTTTTGGGTCACATCTAGAAAACTCTTAGGATATATAGAATCAGGAAAAGGAATTGAAGTAGATCCTGCCAAGGTACAGGCAATCATGGAAATGCCTCCCCCAAGGAACATCAGTCAATTGAGATCATTGTAGGGACGACTTCAATCTATACGAAGGTTCATTGCACAACTAGCCGACAAAAGTCTACCTTTCACACATCTACTGCATAATAATGTTCCTTTCAAGTGGGATGACAAGTGTGAATTGGCTTTTCAACAAATCAAATAGTACTTAATGACTCCACCAGTTCTAGTACCACCAAATCCAGACAAACCATTGATCTTATATATTGCCGCAACAAAGACATCCTTGGGTGCATTGCTAGCACAAGAAGACCATACAGGGAAAGAACAGGCAATTTATTACATCAGTAGAACACTAACAAGTCATGAGCTCAACTACACTACCATCGAGAAGGCTTGTCTAGCAGTAGTCTTGGCTTCACAGAAATTTTGGCATTACATGTTAACTCATACAATAAATCTTGTTTCAAAGATTGATCCACTCAAGTATCTGTTAAGCAAAGCATCATTGATAGGGAGGTTAGCAAAATGGGTAATGATTCTGAGTGAGTTTTATATCCATTATGTTAATCGTAAGGAAATCAAAGGAAAAGTTATCATTGATCAACTAGCTAAAGCACCACTGCAAGCAGATCATCCCCTGCACATTGAATTTCCAGATGTTGATGTCTTTACTGCAGAATCCAAACAACCATGGTCCTTATATTTCAATGGTTCTTTCACACAACATGGATCAAGGGCAGGCATACTCTTTGTCACCCCCCAAGGACACACCATTCCTTGATCATATAGGTTGATGTTTCCATGCACCAACAACATAGCCGAATATGAAGCATTAATCACTAGACTTAAAATAGCATTGGAATGGAGGATTATAGAATTACAAGTGTATGGCAACTCATAGTTAGTCATTAATCAGATCAATGATGATTATCAGACCAAAGATGACAAACTGTTGCTATATAAAAATATGGTGGATGACTTCAAGAAGTACTTTGTGGACATCAAATTCACACAAATTCCAAGGCTTGATAACAAAGCAGTCAATGCCATGGCTACGATTGCATCATTGTTACAACTCCTAGAAGACCTGGCTCGCTAAGAATTTCTGGTGGAACAATCATTTACACCTGCCTATGACACACCTGAAAGCCAAATCATTTGTCACTTGGTAGGATCCGATTCACCTTGGTATGGCAAGATTTATGCCTACCTAAAAGATGATATCTTACCACCTGATTTATCCTGTAACCAAAAATGAAATTTTATCTGCCAATCCTCTCGCTACACTCTTATTGCCAACACCCTTTATCGATGTGGTCTTGATGGTACTTTACTTCAATGTCTTGAACGTGACGAATTTGACAAAGATTTACAAGAAGTTCATGGTGGCATTTGTGGTACTCATTCGAGTGGACTGACCTTATCCAAGAAATTGATTAGAATGGGTTACTACTGGCCTACAATGGAGAGGGAATCATTCACTTTTGTGAAAACGTGCTCAAAATGCCAGACTCATGGGAATCTCATTCACGCTCTTGCACAGGAACTTCAACCATTTACACCAACCTGGCCATTCTCCCAATGGGGGTTAGATCTAGTAGGCAAGATTCATCCTTCCTCGTCGAACGGGCATAAGTTCATCATCACAGCCACAGAGTATTTTACCAAGTGGATTGAGGCAGTACCTCTTAATAAAGTTACCGACAAACAGATATCATCGTTCATAATCAACTATATTATTTGTCGATATGGTATTCCCAACTCCATTATTATAGATAATGGATGACCTTTCAAGAATCAGGATGTTGATGAAATTTGTGAGAGATTTCATATTCAACACCTTACTATCTACAAGGGAACGACCAAGCAGAGGCCTCAAATAAAACTATACTGAAAATCTTAAAGAAGACTGTGAATGATTCAGGGAAAGATTGACATGTTCAACTCAATCCCGCCTTATGGGCCTACAGAACTAGTGTCTACATGCCAATAGGAGCAACGCCATTTTCCCTTGTCTATGGAGCAGATGCTATACTTCCTCTAGAAGTTGAGATTCCCTCACTCAGAGTCTCACTGAAAGGTCTCACAACAGATGATGACTACAGAGTTTCCTGATTGCAAGAGCTAGAACTCCTAGATAAAAAGAGACAAAGAGCAGTTGATCATTTGAAAGCATACCAACAGATGATGTCTCACAGTTATAATCACAAAGTAAAGCCACGTACCTTTCAAGTGGGTGATTTGGTTTTGAAAGAAAATCCACGAAATCAGCAAGATAGAGAAAAGAAAGGAAAGTTTGAACCAAATTGGCTAGGTCCTTATGTGGTTATTGCAGTTTACGGTTTAGGATCCTACAAGTTATCAACGCCAGAAGGGGACCTGTTTGAAGAACCCATCAACAGCATGCACCTGAAGAAATATTATGTTTAATTCAGCTATCATCATACATAATTTTTTTGAAAAAATACAAAAAAAAAACAGCAGAAAAAGTCCTGAAGAAATCCAAAAACATCAGAAAAAGTCTAAATCCAAAAACATCAGAAAAAGTCCTGAAGAAATGCAAAAAAGCAGAAAAAGTCCTGAAAAAATGGTTACCCTGGTGAAAAGCTGGCAAACAGGCATCTCGGAAGCGCCAAAAAATAAAAATCGTCATAGGGTGAAAACCTGGTGAAAGGCAGTCTATTGAAAAGAAACATGCAATAAAAAAAATAGTGAAAATCTAGCAAACAGACGCTATTTGTAGCTCCCCATCTATTAGTTCATGTTTTGCACTTGGCTTCTCAGCCTTCATTTCGTGCATCTTTTCATCATCTTAGGACCATACTAGCATCATGTTGTCATCATTTGCCTAGAACGATAACGTCTTACCATGGCTTGATCATTGTACATATCCATTTCGGCAAGTTGTGTCAATACTAGGGGAAAATGTTGACATACTGGGGGCAAGCCAACTTTTGGGTTTTTACCGAAATAGCTAGACAATGACATAAAATCCAATCATGCGAACAAACAATCAAATCCTTTGAACAATTATCCAATCATTGATCCATATCACAACAGTTTTCAAGCAAATACCATATCATGACTCATATCGGGATGATCTAAAAACTGAATAATGTTTGGAATAGTAGTATTATATTTTGAACAATGGTTGTTTCATTTTCGATAGCATCTCTCTGGAGCACACTCAATGATGTACCGAACTAGAGTGGCGAGGAAAGAGAATGACTTTTCTTTGTCTGTTGTCTTGAGGTTAACTATCCATCTGTTGCAAATATGTTGTGAGACATGATGACAGTTCCAAATTTGCATCAGAAGGTGGTTAGTCTTTGTCTATTTATACAAGAAATGCTCAGGTCATCTCGGTTCAATTATACCTCGATGCTTGTGTGTACTTGCTATATCAAAAATCATGAAAGTGGTACTCAGGTCATCATTGGTGCTAATTTACCCTCTAATGCTTGTACATACTTCCATCATTTTAAAACGCTCTATGATGATTCAGGAAAGATAGCAAAAATCTCAACAAATGGTTCATTTCATTTAATTGCATTTCATTTTAGGTCATTGTACATATCTGCATACTGGATTTGCATCAGAGTTTTTGAAAGGCTAACAAGAACATCAACGGCTGCCATGTCTCTTTGGACTATTTGTGGAGGACATTCAAACATTTGTTTCATCTTCATTATCATTTCATCTAGGTCCTTTCATTTATCATTTCTCATTCATTTGCATATCATTTAGATTCTCTATCATCTTCATATCATTAACATTTTATCATTTTTATATTCAATTCATTTTCATTTTACACATTGGCATCCCATTTATCATTCATTTCATATCACTATCACTTATCATTTCATCTCACTATCACTTATCATTTCATTTATCATTTCATTTATCATTTATCATTTCATATTATCACTATCATTTATCATTTCATTATCATTTATCATTTCATTTATCATATCATTTATCATTTCATATTATCACTATCATTTATCATTTCATATTATCATTTCATTATCATTTATTTCATATTATCATTTCATTATCATTTATTTCATATTATCATTTCATTATGATTTATTTCATAGCATTTCATTTATCCTTTCATTTATCATTTCATATCATTCTCATTATCATCATTCAAATTCATTTATCTGTTCATTATCATTTATTTCATAGCATATCATTTATCATTTCATTATCATTTATCATTTCAGGGTAAGTGCACGAAGTTGAGTCCACGAAACGTGGAAGTTTTTTGCCTTAGCCAAAAAATTGAAATCGGCATCGACAAAACGGGATCCCGATTTAATAAACGGGATCCCAATTTTTAAAAAACGGGATCCCGTTACGGTTCGGGATCCCGAGCCTGAGACCAAACGGGATCCCGCTTTTTAAAAAATGGGATCCCGTTTCCCGTCGGACTCCGAACCAAAGGAGACGGAACGGGATCCCGATTTTTAATAAACGGGATCCCGATTTGTAAAACACGGGATCCCGATTTATAAATAACGGGATCCCGAGTTGTATAAATTGGGATCCCGTTTCATACTGTTATTTATTTTTTTAAAAAATAGCAGTTTTCACTGCTGCGAATGGGACCCCGAGTGGCTTGGCGACAGCGACCTCAACACCAACTACAGGTACCCCACTTCTTCGCATTTTTTTGGTTTGAATTGAAATTTTAAAAGAAATACGTTAATTTAGCATGTTTTTTTTTCAATTTATGTCACGTTTTAATTTTTTTTTAATTGTTATATTAGAATTCAATAGTTGTCAAATTAGATGAAAACTTGCAATGAAATTTAAACGTTTTTTAATAAAATTGAGAAATAAAACCTTGAATTGAGTTTTAGAAACAAATTTTAACTTTTAAATCTTAAATTGTTCGATTAAACCCCAAAAAAATTGATTTTGAAAACCCTAATTGAAACAAAACAAAAAAATTTGCATTTCAAAACCCTAAAGATCGAAATGAAATAAAACATCACATTTACAAATCCACATCGAGCTTTTTGAAACCCTAAATTCAAATCAAACGAAAAAAATTGAATTTGAAAACCCTAGTTTGAATTGAAACGAAAAAAATTCATTAAAAACCCTAATTGTTTAAAACTAAAACCCTAAATTGAATTGGAACAAAAAAAATTGTTAAAACCCTAAGTTTGCTAAACCCTAGACCCTAAACTGTAAAATCTAAACCCATAATACTAAAGCATTTGAAATTTATGAACCCTAGACCCTAATCTTTCATTGGACATACCTAAAATTATGTAGGTTCAATGTCAAGAATGGGTCTATTTGGTAGATTTATGAAAACTATTTTGAATATCTAGAATGCCATAAAAGTATAATTATAGCAATTCCAATTGGAAACACTTCCAGATACATATATATCCTAGATAATAATCCACCCATCCTCAATCATAATGGATTATTTGGCAATTAAGAGAGATTCAATTTAACCATAAAATTACCTATATTTTGATACTATATAGATTTATGTGGAAGGATAGAAATGCATCAATATGCTTTGTGCCATATTTTATGAATATTAATATTTAAGAAAAATCTAGATAAGATTGACCTAAGTAGATGATTTATGTAAGGGCTTTTTAGTGAACAAGTGACACACCATGGAGATAGGGATGGTATTTAAATTCTTATTTATAAATATAGTGTACCCCCTTTAAATTTGTATTTGGTTTTTATAATGAGTTGAAATTATCAATGTGTTACATAAAAGAAATTTGTGCTTAGATATATTTAAATTAGATAATAAAGATATAGTTATATAAAATAGGGAATCCAACATGAGGAATAAACCTTTAATGTGCCATTGTGTGCATCTAATTTATGCCAATGATTTAGTAAGAGTGATCGTCTAAGAGGATGAAATTTAAGCCTTGAAAAATTGTAAGATCTAACACTATTTTAATGTAGTTTTATATGTGTGTACATGTCCACTATGTTTTTTGAGTTTATGTTAATGTAAGATAAGGAGGATTGGTGGATATATTTGAAATCTAAAGAAAAAACAAAAATGATGTGAATATATAGATATATATTTGTAAAATGATTCTTTAACTTATCTATATTAAACATTGTATATTATCTCTATATTACTATCATGGCTTGATTTTCATTATGTCTACTAAATGTTGCTATATTTATTCATTGTTGTAATTAAATTATAGGGCTCAATGTGTAATCTATTTTACATCAAATTTTATAGTAGACTTATAATCCTAGAATGTTTGTAAATTTAATAGCTAACAAATAACTTGATAGGTGCAACTAAAAACCAAAAAATGTGGTTTGATTTATCTCCATTAGGCTGGAAAGCTAAAAAATCTACTAGGTTTATCCCTATTAGGTTGAAAACCCAAAAGTGTAGCTTAATAAACTTACAAGTGGTGAAAACTCACAAAAGCACTAGAAACTAATATTTGCAAAACTACCCTTGACATATCAAAAAAAGCCAAAGGTCACCATATGTCATACCTGTATAGGTTGTATAGTTATATTGGATACCTTATAGTATCTCCTATTGGTTATATATGTTTGAAGATGACATTAGCGACACATCCCTACATTTATATGAGATATATTATTAACATGTCGTGTTACACATATGCTAAGATACTCAAATATGGATAAGGAGAACTAGGGAATATATATTAGAAGAGAAAGATATACTAAGCTATCCAATATTATATTTTTGTACTTAGTGTAGAAGAGAAATTCTAGACCAAGAATGCAAGTGCAAACTCAATACTCTACTTCTAATGAAAGGTAAATAAAATAATGAAAGATTAGAGAAGCATAATATGTTCCATAACATTCTTTTATGGCTCTAAATGTATGTGTTGAAGTTGCTCTTTGGTTCTCTAATGTGATAACATATACATACAAATTTTATCATATGGAAACATTTGGGGATGTCATTATTTTATAGAGTTGAGGGGAAAGGAATGGAGGACTAGGTTTTTTTGGAATCGAGGACTAGAATCATGAGAGAATTTTTGAATTTGAATTTGAGAGGGAAGAGAGAATTAAATGTAGGTGGTTGGGTTGATGGAGGGCTTGTGTTGACTTGATTAGGTAGATGGGAATAATTGAATGCTAATTTGAATTTGGATTGAAGGTCTAAGTTGGAAATGAATGGCTATGATTAGTCTAATTGATTTGATGGCTAGGATAGATTATTAATTTCATTTTAGATTTGATGAAGTGGAAGTAAGTTACATTAGTTTGAGTTTGGATTGGTGATTTGGAATTATTTTAATTTTAAGCTATGGATGTGACATGATTATCCCCTTAATGGTTGATTAAAAGTTAGGATTTGGGGATTTTAGCTAATTAAATAATAAACTCTAAAGTCTAAACCGTAAACCCTAAAGCCATCATTTTTTCTTAGGCTCTTAATGAAATTTGGTTGTCTTAGGCACTCCACCAAATTTCATTACCTTATGCCATGTAATTGTTTCCTAGGATCTTGCAGCATGTAGATCCCCTTAAGCTATCCTATTACCTTAAACCCTAAACTCTAAAGTCTAAACCCTAAACCCTAAAGCCATCATTTTTTCTTTAAAGGCTCTTAATGAAATTTGGTTGCCTTCGGCAACTTCACCAAATTTTATTCATTTGAGCCATGCCATTTTCTCCTAGGACCTCACTAGACGTAAATCCCCTTAAGCCATCCTGTCACCCTAAATCGTAATTCAATTTTCTTAAGGGGTTGACAATATGACATTTCTTAAGGGGATCAAAGAAGTTCTTAAAATTTGGTGATCAAAGTTGCCCAAGGCCCAACCAAATTTAACAATAATAAGATCCTGCAAGATTATACAATATCAATTTAGTTAGTTGTATTTTCATTCAAATAACATGTGCCTTAGACATATAAATGAGGCTTACATATAATTTTATCATTTGTATTCAATTATTTAAGGCCATTTCTATTGAATGGTTTAACTTGGTATTTCCTAAACATGTATCTTACATCTTGAAATTACAAATCTAATGTAGGTTCACTCATATCTTGAAGATCTCATGGATCCATTCAATAATATTCGCAATCCACCTCCATGCCATCCATCTCCAACACCTTCACCTCCACCTCCGCCCACTCCACCTCGTAACCCCCCACCTCCACCACCTGAAATCAATGAGCATGCTCGTTTGCAAGCACAAATCAATGCTTCTGCTAGAACCATCCAAGATCAAATCAACATTATTCAAAATGAAGAATGTGTCGCACCTCCTGTGAGGATGTTTGCATCTAGGATGCAAACCCTTGTTGATGTTGTCAGGGCTATGGATGGGATCATAGATGAGCATCGACAATGGCTAGAGGAGAGGAGAACTCCTAATTTTGAAAAGGAAAACACAAAGAAATGAATATCTATGCAGTAGAGAGCCATAATAGTTTATAAATTAAAACAATGATCTTAAATAGTTATGAATTTATAAATTTGGTGAACGATGGATATTTTGTGTGATGAATTTATAAATTTGGTTCCAAATGGATATTTTTAGTGACATGAATTTATGATTTTGGTTCTATATGGATATTTTTAGTGACATGGATTTGTGAAGTTGGTGGAATTTATGAACTTATAATGAATAGTATATAATAGTATATATTTAATGACTATCTATTAGATCATGATTTCTCCTGCTGAAAAATTGTGTGTGTGTTAAAGACATAAAATGAGATTTTGTGAATGTTTCAAGTTTATTGTTTAGTATGTATGTGCATGTATTAAAAATTTGCATAATAGTTCTTAAATTTTGAAATTTGTATATGTATGTATGTATAGTTTAGTTTAATGATTTGTACGCATGCAAATTATGCATCGTATTTTTTATTTTAAATGTACATGTACATACATTTAATTTTTAATTTTGTATGGACATGCTCTTGAGTTGAACAATCAATGTATATATATGTGCATTTCAATTAAATATATGAGAGCTTAATATATATGTTGCTCATCCTATTTCAATTAAATATATGATCTTAATTTTTTGTATGCACATGGGTCCTATTTTGTATGATTTTAAATGCGGTGCACATTATATCAAGCATATATCATGGATGATTTTAACATTGATGATATCATCAATCCACCACTGAGCCACAACCAATCTCCTCCCTCCCCTCCACCTCCACACCTCCACCTCACCTCCCCTCATATGCCACCTCCAGCCCTATGGTATCTGATGATATGGCTCGATGAGAGTAATGAATAAATGATCAAGTCGCATCCTTACAGACACAAATCAATGCTATGCAGAGTCAAGCATTGATTGCTCCACATGTGAGACGTTTTGCATCTGTAATGCAAAACATTGTTGATTCCATTAGGATGATCGATTCTGATCTTGATAGGCATCGACGAGAGAGAGAACAAATGAGACAATTTTATTCTGATGGTCTCTCTTATAAACAAATATTAGACCTTAAAATAACAAAAGCCCATCTAGCCCCCTACTTTCTTGACCCCGTTACCTCGACAACCCATTCCACCCAACAAATCTAGAATATCCATGAGGTGGTGCGTACATCCGCAGATGATTGCACATTTTTGGGATCGATGGTATATGGTTTTTGATAGTCCCCCACATGCTAATTGGGAGTGCCCATTGTATTTTTTGAGAAAATTGTATGTAGAGTTTGTTTTGGGGCAAAAGCCCAATTATTTTGATTTTAGATCATTTCAGGTGTTGGTGGCTGCATGCCACAACAGAGATTAGGGGCAAGGGTTGATCCCCACTGCAGTCATGCACAACCTTGTTGTTTGCTCTGGTCTCCTCATTCCTGCACCTGTACATCATCAAGCTCTGGTATCAACATGAGGTTCCCTTAGTACACTCGCAGGAGACCTTGATCCCGACGCTTCAAGATAGCCGGTGGGGAGCATAGAGACGATGATGACGGAGGAGGAGTTTTTATGGAGTTGAGTGGAGTACTCCCAAAGAGTGTAGAACTTAGTCCCCATATAATAACTAGTTGTGCATCAAGTGTGTTATGGACTGATCGAGGGCTACACCAGTTCCGGTGGACGGAAGATACGGTGGGACAATACGGTATCGGTTCATTTTGTAGAGTTCCTCGTATGGGAGCATCACCAGAGGACACTCACGACATGGGTATAAATATGCATCTAGATGTCTGAACTCATTTATAATATTTTTATGGTTCAATATATCAAAGAAAGTTTGCAATACATTTTAACAAATCATTTTTTGGTCAATACAGTTGACACTGGGTACGAGGAAATCATCGGCGCATTTTTCTGCACTACGGTCATACCCAGCAACCCATATGGGCTATTTTGATTTTCATTTTTTAAAATTATATAAGAAATCATAGAATTATTTAACTTTATTTTTAAATTTATAATTTAGTATCACATATATGTTTCAAATATTCATGTTGGTTTAGGTGAATCAATCAATATCCACATTGATTCCTCCTAAGGGCTTGTCAGGCACTCCTCCATTATCGAGCTTCATAGATCAAGGGTAGGTACATTCATATTATAAATTTGTTTAAAGTTTACATTAGTATAGTTACAATTTTATGAGTTTTGAATTTACTAGATATATGAAGCGCTTGTCATGTACACTTGTAAATATTATAAGCATTAAATGTCTATGTACATGTATGTCTAGGTTGATACCACAATAGAATGGGCATTGGGCAAACATTTGACCTTTGCGATTTTCATGAGGCGTTCCGGGTTGTTTACCGAGCTTTCTACAAAAAATGTGCAAACTTGAATATATATGTATATATTAACCTAATTGAATTGTGCATGCTTTAATTTTGATCTTGTAGGACTTTGTTGGTGCAACTTTCAGCCCTAACCCAGACATAGTTACACCACCAGGAGGACATGTAGAGCAGGTCTCAGATCAAATGGTAATTTTATTTTTTTATTATATTTAAAGTGAATTATAAATTTTAAATTGAATATATACATATTAATATGATATTTTCACATATTCTTTTTCTTTTATAGCATGAGACACATCCTATAGTTGAGCATGTACAGACTGGTCCTGGAGAAGAGCCTAGTGGACAACCTCAAAATATGGTATGTAATTAAAATATGATAAATTCTGAATTAAATTGAATAAAAAAATAATAATTGTAGAGTTGTACATCTAATTTCGAATTTCTTTGTCTTGGTACATCAACTAGGCTGATTTAGGAATTTAGGGTTTCTTCAACCCATACAGAGCATCCGGATGTAGATATGGTGGTAATTTGAATTTATGATGTCGATTAAGTAGAAATTGTCATTAAATCATATTTTATTGTCTTACATCTAATTTCATCTTTCTCTTATGTACAGTGTGTTTCAGGTCATCCACATAGTCCGCATGGTGTGAAGAGGTCTCTTGATTATAGAGACAGTACATGACCTACAAACATGTGATTTTATGTGTTTTATATTTCTTGTAACTTATCATGTACTCTGTTGGACTTTATTTCATGTGTGCTTAATATATTGGTTTCATGCACTTAATATGTTACATAAATTATGGACTTTATTATTGTTTGAAATTTTAATTTACACATGTACATTTATGCATTTTATGTTCATAGTCAAGACATTAATATAGGACATTAATGTGAAATTTACTGAAGACTTCATAATTGTAGAATAATTTTAGGTTTAATCTTCTTTTCAATGAATAAGAAGATATTTTCCTTCTAATGTATTAATTTTAATTTTATGAGAGAAAATTTATGTGGATTTACCTACTTATTTAGTTCTATAAATTGAATTTTACCTCATTGTTGGTGCACTTGGAATTCCTATACCTTGTGAATATCATGGATATCACCATTCTTTGTTATTTTATTCTTTAATTTTTCCTTAACTAGATTGACAAATAAAGTCATTGCTCTAAACTCTTAAGCAAATAAAATTCTTTATAGTGAAAAAATCTAACAAGGTATTGATATAATTAGCTAATGTACATATTTATAAAATGACACCATTAGTTTCTCACTAGTAATGGAAAAAAGTGTTCCTACTAAAAATTAAGGAAAGAGGTAATCATTAGAAAAAATATAAATTATGATAACATGAGAATGTGTATATGTAAAAAGAATGTAACCATTAGGTGATGAATACGTAGTGTACACACATGATAAATTTTAAAAATGATGAATATGGAGCTCAATCCAAAGGAAATTAATTTCATCATTGTTTCCCCCATTTAGAATATCATGATTGTGTGTAGTGTATGAAAAATGAATAAAAGTCTGGCCTCCATGTGTCAATAACAAGAAAAAAAATAGAATATCACATAAATTATGATAACATAAGAATGTGTATATGTAAAACAATTGTAATCATTAGGTGATGAATACGTAGTGTACACACATGATAAATTTTAAAAATGATGAATATGGAGCTCAATCCAAAGGAAAATTAATTTCATCATTGTTTCCCCCATTTAGAATATCATGATTGTGTGTTGTGTATGAAAAATGAATAAAAGTCTTGTCTCCATGTGTCAATAACAAAAAAAAAAATAGAATATCACATAAATTATGATAACATAAGAATATGTATATGTAAAACAATTGTAACCATTAGGTGATGAATACGTAGTGTACACACATGATAAATTTTAAAAATGATGAATATGGAGCTCAATCCAAAGGAAAATTAATTTCATCATTGTTTCCCCCATTTAGAATATCATGATTGTGTGTTGTGTATGAAAAATGAATAAAATTCTTGTCTCCATGTGTCAATAACAAGAAAAAAAAAAGAATATCACATAAACTATGTACATAAGAAATAGAAATATGACCCACAAAATTTTTTCTGTGAATTAAGGTTAGGGTTATAGGATAAAACTTTGGGTAAAGGTTAGGATTAGGAGACAACTAGAGTTAGGGTTAGGTTTCAATTAGGGTCAGATACAACAAGGCTTAGGGATAGGATTAATTTTAGGACAGGAGTAAGGGTTCATCTAACACTAATTTTATAAGTTGTCAAAACAAATAATGGCGTCTTAAGAGTCTAAAGGGGTCATAATAGAACATGTTAATTAAGGGGCGTCTAAAGGGGTCATAATAGAATGTCTTAAAGGGGATGTCTAAAGGGGTCATAATAGAAGCGATGCAGGGATGTCTTAAGGGGTCATAATAGAGCGTCTTAAAGGGGATGTCTTAAGGGGTTAGAATAATGTCTTAAAGGGGCTGTCTAAGGGTCATAATAGAGCGTGTTAATTAAGGGGATGTCTTAAAGGGGTCTTAAGGGGATGTCTTAAAGAGTCATAATAGAACATGTTATTTAAGGGGCGATCTAAAGGGGTCATAATAGAAACGTCTTAAAGGGGATGTCTTAGGGGTTAGAATATGTCTTAAGGGGATGTCTAAAGGGTCATAATAGAATGTGTTAATTAAGGGGATGTCTAAAGGGGTCATAAAGGGGATGTCTAAAAGGGTCATAATAGAACGCCTTAAGGGGATGTCTTAAAGGGTTATAATATGTCTTAAGGGGATGTCTAAAGGGGTCATAATAGAATGTGTTAATTAAGGGGATGTCTTAAGGGGTCTTAAGGGGATGTCTAAAGGGGTCATAATAGAACATGTTAATTAAGGGGATGTCTAAAAAGGTCATAATAGAACAATAATGTATGCATGATATTTAGTGATTATACAATTAGACATAAAGTTTCAAAGTAGGAAAACATGCACATTTAACAAAAAAAAATATAGAATATAAATTTGATACATAGAAGTACACAGAGTATGTTTAATTCTGTAAGTATGTATGTACATATATGTCATCTCAAAACAATGTTTACAAAATTTAGATATGCCATCTCAAGAAAATCTCAAACTCGTGCCTAGAATGTAGTAGGTCTTCACACCACCTGATATAAAAAAGGTACAAGCAATATCAATGAAATCATCAAAACATACATATTTTAATTTATATAAAACTATCTATATGTACATAACTCAAGTACCTGCATTTAAAAGTATTAGAGGTTGAATGCAGGCATCCTCTCCTTTTTGTTTCAAAGTATGAGATCAATGCAATGATGTGGCTACGATACAAAAAATGACAATAAATCAATTTTAACTATTAATGTTCAAGCAATATCAATATGTAGTCAAAACATGTATTTAAATATAATTTAACTAATAATTACCTGTTTTTACCAAGTATTCCATGTTGTCTAGGTTGAATCTGCATGGACTAGATCATACGTGATTATGCCTTGGGATATATAAAGAACAATTTAAATCAATTTCAACTAATAACACATGACCAATGTCGAAACATGTATTTAATGTTTAAAATGACAAAATAAAACCAAAACTATGTTACCTGTATTTGCTTAGTCCATTGTACCATCATCCTCTCTTTTTGCAATGCATCTATGATTGCCTCATGCTCTTCCATAGAAATTGACCATAGTAATTTTTTTGAAGGTCTTCCACGATAGCGCTCTAGTTTTATATTTGTTGCCACCACCAAATGTGAATAATGCATAATCTTTTTATGTGTTCATAGTCTTCGAATGCAGGTAGACCATTCTTTCTTCTCAAGTATTTTCGTAGCCAAGTGCCAACAACCACCACCGATCCTATTGGAAAACATGTTCAAAAAGGGGATCAAAGACTTGTTCTAAAAAAATGCTTAAGGGGATCTAAAACTTGTTATCAAAATTTGCTTAAGGAGGTGTCTTAAGGGGATCACCATACCTGTTGGATAATGAAAGCCATCATCATCTTCTCGAGGTGTTAACAACTTATGTTTAGTTTCCACACAACGAAGCCAACCAATATGTTGTTTGCTCTTCATTCCCTCAAAAATAATTACACACATGTCCCGCCAACAAAATTCGGACATTTAATAACTTGTGCATATCCATAACTAATTTAGTATTAAAAATAACTTAATAGCTAAAATAAATGAAATAAATTAAATTAAAATTACCTTCTTGTACAGGTTCCAAATATTTATCATAATCTTCAGATGCAAATAATTGATCATTTTCTTCAATAGTTATTTCATATTGATTATGTGCTTCTATAGGTGTCAACGATCTTTGCTGCCACTGTTCAACCCATTCTGTATTTTCACAAGCTTCCCAATTTCCTAAGATACAAAAATGGAAAAAACATGCAAGCTCCCTTGTCCAAATAGTCCATGTGCTTGCTGTCGCACTCCTAAATGAATGCCATTTAGTAGATCCACTAGTTGTCTCACAATCAACTCTAGATACAATGTTTTCTTCTTCCACCAACCAAAAGAATCGATGAACTGTAGAGTAATCACTCGAACCAGGTGCAGATAATCTTCTATTACACCAATCCACAATCTTATGTGCATTTTTAAATTTTACTGAATCCTCGAATTTTAATTGTTCTCTAGCAAGAATTCTTTTGACACATGCACCAGCTCTATCATGTTCTCCTTTACCATGCCCAAATTTCAAAAAACTCCATATATGTTGGACATTAAGTTCCTAGAACCCTACTTAACCAATAGAACATTCTAGCATTTTGAACTGCCTCATATTAAATTATCCCACCATATGAGGTGTTCTTTTCATATGGATTCCTCTTTCTTTAAATTTCTATAAAATATACTAAAACAATATTGAACAAACTCATGAATGTAACCGATCAATACTCAAATAAAAATGGATAATTCCCTCAAAATTTCTATCATCCTCGCTACTATCCCATGTTCATAAAACAATATGGACAAACATAGCTACTGTATAGAATTATAATATTGAGATTGAATTTTTCATGGGATGAGCATACCTCCAAGAAATCAACCAATCGAAAAGTATGTACCAATTGAAATGTACTTACATGCTGAATTGGCCATCGCTTCATCGGAGATGTTCGTGAGTGCATAACATATTTTGGTACAATTTTATTATTAAATTCACCCAAATGCATGCACACTAACTTTTTCTGTAACTAAATCACAACGCTCCTATTTTTCCATCTTTAAAGAATAATTCTAACATTCCTAAATCTTTGACGCCTACTAATTGTTGTCCAAAATCATGATCAACACTTTCATGCAAACAATTTCAATGTAGACATCGAAAATATACAGATTGATATCACACTCTAATCTACTAATATCGTTTCTTCCTAAATCATCCCTAGGTCTAACTGTTTAATCAAATTCCCTTATCTGATTAAATTCATCAATATTCATCTCTTAATTAAATAAATTATTTTGTCTAATTAAGTCACATTCCCTTGTTAATTAAATCAATTCATCTGATCTAATTATCCCTATTTAATTAAATAATCAATTTGTTTGATTAAATTCCTAAAGTCTATCTATTAAATTAAATAAATTAAAACCTTATTTGATTTAATCTAACACCATCCCTTTTAATTAAATAAATAAAAATCTTTATTTAATTAGCCTCTTATCATATTCCTCTCTTTTTTATTTAAATTAATCCAAAAATCTAAATCAAATTGTCAAATCAGCTAAATATCCCCTTAAATTAATCAAATCCTGATTAATTTAATCCTAATCATTCAAATCCTCTAGATTTTGCAACTTGCACAATTAAATCATTTATTTGATTTAATAATTCCCTATTTACATTCAAAAAAGGCATCTAAGTGGGAATATTCCTCAAATTTGAAATCTCCCCCCAAAAGGACTTGTCCATCCAGCAAAGCATTTAAAGCTCTTACATTGTCTCTTACATGTCTCCCACTTGGCATTTAACTCATTTTTCATCCCCCCTAAACATGTCATCTCATCAAATTCAAATTTCAAACTTGCACATGGATCAAAACTTGCTCAACCTTCATCCTCTCACATGTTGACAAGTGGCATCATATCATTGGTTGAATCTTTGTCCCACATTGATCAAATTTGGACATCTCTTCAACTTATCAATCTATAAATAAAGAGCTTATATCCTTATTTCATCATCCACATCTCAAGCAAAGTTACCATGCTAAAATACTTAGCAATTCTCGTCCATCTCATTGAATCATAACTAGGTTTTTTGCAGATTTTAGCTTGAAGCATACATTCAAAGTCTTCATCAAGTGGATCACTCTCTTCTCATTCTTCTTCATTTGTTCATCATCAAGCTTGCAAAAGGAGTTGGGAAAGGGCCAATTTCCACATCAAATTGGCACCAACTCCCTCAAGAGATCAAGAGTTTGCTTGCATTAGATAGGATTTAATTGTTTCATTTATGTTCTTCATTTTCATTTCTTATCTTTTGCAAATTTCAAATGGATTTCTTGAGGAATCATTTGTTTCTAACCTTGTGTTTGATCTAATTGTTTGCATGTTTATTGTGTTTGTGCAAGGTCTAGATTCAAATGGTTCACATATTGGCGCTAGAAGGAGGGCTGATCGACAGATTCTAACAGTTTTTAAAAAAAAAAATTTGCCTTTTTTATAGTTTTGTTCATAAATCCCCGTTTTAGCGCCCGTGATCACTGTTATAGCGCTTTTGACCATTCTTGCAGCGCTCTTAATTATTATTGCAGCGCTCTTAATCACTGTTTTAGCGCTCTTAATCATTATTGCAGCGCTCTTAATCACTGTTTTAGCGCTCTTAATCATTCCTACAGCGCCCTTGAGCATTCTTCCAGCGCCTATAATCATTCTTGCAGCGCCCATGATCATTTCTGCAGCGCCTATGATCACTGTTTTAGTGCCCATGAGTCAGTTTTAAAATGACCATATCTTGGTCATACGAAGGTCTTTTTTAATGCTTTTTTTTTTTAAATAGGGTAGAATTTCATAGGCTATCCAATGGTGTAAGTGTTTCTTAACTATAAATTAGTTAAAATTTTCAAATTTTCATTTAAAGTAAGAACACATGATAACTTGGCTAAGTTTTAGGGTGTTTTGGTAAATGGTTTGTCTAACCCCTATATCCTTTTGTTTCTTTTGATCTCATCTAACATTTTGATCACTTTTGTAGGTTGGAAATCGAAATCAAAAGAAAGAGGAGCATGGAGATGATATTTTATCTAATCAAAGTGTTTTTTAACTCTTAAGTGTTTGATTAACACTTCTTCAAAGAATTTGTCATCCTTCTCCTTCTTAGGACACTAGTTTTCAATTGGGCTTAAAAAGAACCTTTTTCATTTCTTGCAAAGGCTAAAATGAACTTTAGGATCACAACATACTAGATTTGGTTTATTGGATTAACAATTGAGCAAGGCAATTTCTCACACTTCATTTGGTGCTTTAAAATGAAATCATCATTGCTTTAAGGGTTTAAAAAGAACAAGTGTAGTTTTGTTTGTTTGTGAGGGCTTACTTAGACTAAAGCCATTGGAAAAGGATGTATGCGCTTCTCTCGCGCTTTATAGCGATCTTGAGAATCAAAAGGTCTTTTCTATGACTTTGGGTTGAGATAAAGCAATCACCTCCACACTTCGATTTGGGCTTAAAATTGAACAAACTATTGTGCGAGTGTGAGTGGGGAATTTGTTGCGTACATTCTCTCTCCTTGTTGCCTACAAGGATTGATCGAGTTACGAATATTGTTCTTCATTCGCTTTTGTTTATCCTAGAGGGCCTGCCTTGGGGAAAAAGTACTCACCCAAGGGAACGACTCAACCGGTAACACTCTAAAGCCAAGAGTATTTTACCAGATATAAATGTGATATTGAAGAAACGCCAATATCATGCTATGGACTGACAAGATGGATCTCAAAGGGACTCTTTGCCACATTGGGTCAACTCCCTACTTAAAGGAAAGTCCTATTAAAACCCTTGTTTAGAAAAGGCCAAAATCCTATCTGTTTGTTGGTGCAATAACGGTCGTTCTGAAGCCGCCCCATAATTTTACGGCTTTTAGTAGAGATGGAAAGTATGCCATGAGAGTTTCATGGGTGTTGGTGCTTGTCGCTCAGAGCAAGTGAGTGTCGCGGGAGGGGAGCTGCTGGGGTCAAGCATCTAACCATTCGCTAAAAGTAGGTGTAGTTGGACTTTGTTCAAGTGGGGACTCAACAAACATTGCTCATCACATCCATAGGGATTGTACTTATTCTTGGGTTACAAAATGCATTGCTTGATCAAAACATCATAGAAACAAACACTTAACATAAGCCAAATTTCAAACCCTTTTGAAGACAAATATCATTGACTCAATCCATATGTTACTGCTTTCCCTGGGGATTCACATCCTTAGAGGTTCCTAAGCATTGGATTATACCTCAATTTGTCTTCTTAAGTAAACAATAGGAAAACCCTTGCCTTAAGTTCATTAAATTTACACATAACATATCTTGTGGGGTTTGAAGAAGTTAGGACATTGGACATTTAGTTTGAAAATCTAATCAAGAAAGTGTTTGTGGTAAAAGCAATTCACTAATCAAGATGAAATCAATTGAACCCAACACATGTGCTTGTGTATCTTTTGTCTTATGGTCTTTTGAGCAAACATTGATCTTTTGGTTTAAAGGGAAAAGCATGTTCTTCAAAACCTTGGCCTTGTAAACAAGTCCTTCTTAGGTTCATTTAGGATCAGAATCAAACACTTCATCCATCCAAACATTTATCAAAATTCATCCATCCAAACAACTTTAGAGCTTTTAAAACATCATTCTAGACTTGGGTAAATCATCCTCAAAACCAAATCAAAGTCAATTGTTTAATTAGGTGTGTGGGAATGCATCCTTTCTCATACATTTAATTAAATCAACCATCCTTTGAACAAGTTCATTCTAAGATCACATCCAACATCTTAGGGTTTACAAGTTCATCATCCACATCAAACAATCAAAATCAAAATCCCTAAGTCTAGCATTGATCCAAAGTCCCTAAACATTCAACACTCACATCATTCACCTTTCATCCTTCATCTCGTCATTGATCCTAAGAACCTTAGAGGTCACTTTTGCGACAAGGTCAAAACACAAGAAGAACATGGAATATAAACTAGATTCATACATCATGAGGGGTCCAAACCTACCAAACTATCCAAGCCTCACGAAATCATGGGATTATGGAAACTCACATCCATACATAGGATCACTATCTCCTACGAATATCAATAGCACAACGAATGTGAGTATGCCCAATCTGAATTTTGGAACACATCTCCCCATGATAGATTTAAATCAAAGTCCAAACTTACAAGTCTATCCTCCAAACAATCAATACATGAGTCTTCAAACGAGCAACATCATCCCACTAAATCCCTACTTGCCAAATGTGGATGTACCAAATGCAAGTTTTTGAAACATGAATCCTAACTCGAAAAACTTTGGAAAAATGATTCCCAATACCAACAATGTTCATCCTATCATGCCAAATCTGAAAATCATCCCAAATCAGAACATTATCCAAAGTCAATTTTCCCATAATCCCATTAAAAAACCGCAAGTAGGCATCCCAAATCCGCTTAAACAAAAGCCAAATCAACTATCTCAAGTGAGTCAAGATCAAAATCAAGAACAAATTTGGCGAGATCAAATTGCGGAACTTTCCAAAATAGTTGAGGCATTGTGCCAAGGGAAATCTCCACCACCATTACCAACATCATTCCTTGGTTTAGGGCTTCCCCCTTTACCTAGCACCAATCAATCCACCCAAATCAGTCCACCTAATGTCAATCAAACCATCACGTCAAATCCTTTGAATATACCTTCGACATCACACCAATGGATGGTATCTAATCAAACAACATTGATCCCAAATCAAAATTTGGTCTCCCAAGGATCTATCACCTCGGTCAATCCAACCATCTCTATCACTTCGATCACTCCAACCACCACTATCACACCCCTTACATCGCAACCTCCCACCACCACCATCGCTCTAAGCGCATCTCAAACTCCCAACACAATTCCGATCCCACCACCACCACCATTGCGACCAAGCCAAGTAAGCCATTACAACGCTGCATTCAAAGCATACCAACAATTGCTCCAAACAATTCAGCAAGTGCCTATAGCCATGCATGCTTCTCAAGCTTCACAACAAAGTCAAGCTCAAACATCATTGCAACAACAACAAGCACAACAAGTGGCACAAGCCCAAGCTTTGTTGCAACAACAACAACAAGCCGCACAAGCTCAACAAGTGCAACAAACCTCTCAAGTTGCCCAAGCCTCTCAAGCTACCCAACCAACACAAGCACAAACACAAAAGATGACAACTATTGAAAGCAAGGATCAAGATCAATCCATCACTGAGCACATGTTTACTTCATCCAATGATCAAATCAACATATGTCAAGGGTCACTTTTGAATCATGATCAAAATCCACCAACAAAACTTGACAATGAGCCAATTCAAGAAATATCAACATCACTTGACTCTATGGTCGAAGACAGTCACAATCTCTCCACCGCAATTGTCGAAAAAAATGATCAAAACCTCTCCATCTAGGAGCACATTAAGGATGTATCTACACAATCCAATGATCAACTCACCATACATCAAGAGCCACTTTTTAGTGATCTCCTTCAAGGAGTGTTAGGATTATTTGATCCAATTGACATAATGCACAAGCAGTTCACCTATGATGATGTTGAAAATGTCTCTACATTGCCTTATGAGCTAGAGGACATATCTCAAGAATTTATTCCAAAGCATGATGAGAATCTTTCACCAAAGTCTAGCAATGGTCCTTTCCAAGACATGTTGATCCCCTTTGACCGCATGGTTACAGATACTGAAAGAACCCTGAACTCGACACTTGAGGATATTGAACCACTTACCATGTACAATGATGACATCCAAGAACCATTTATAAGAAATCCATCCTTTGGAACTAATCCATGTCAAGAGCTTGATCCAAAGCATGTCAAGAGCAACCCCAAAATAAATCAAGATCAAGAATTCGTATCTACAAGATACTACAATGATGTAATGGACACTCTCCTATCTATGCAAGATGATCATATCCATATAGCACATAGTCCTCCATCTACCCATGATATGCTTTCTATAGATGGACACGTAGATGATCTTCATCTAGAACATGATTGTGTTACACAAAAAGAGTAGATTCTTAACTCCTACAATCAAACGGAGTTGTCAACATCAGGATCAAATATGTCCCAAACTTAGATTGAGGAAATCATGAATAAAGATATCGAACATTATCCACTCAAGGAAGAAAATTAGATAGAACAGTATAATCTAGAGTTAGCAGAGTGACAAATTGAAACAATGTCATCTATAGTGGTCATTTTTTAGAGGATGTTTATTGAACAAGACACCTTAGAATAGGTATAATTAAAGCACAAAGGTACT
>VDFB02000015.1:67232295-67295460 GCA_007258455.2 Sequoia sempervirens
TTTCTAAAGAAATGCAAAAAGAGTTTGAGATGTCTATGTTTGGTGAGATGATTTTCTTCCTTGGATTGCAAATAAATCAAACAAACAAAGCTATTTTTATTTGACAATAAAAGTATGCAAAAGAAATGTTGAAGAAATTTTGAATGGATGGTTCCAAACTGGTATGCACTCCTATGGTAACTGGCTGCAAACTGAGTAAGGATGATGATTCTCCTAAGGCTGATCAGAGCAAGTATAGATCAATGATTGGAGGACTATTGTATTTAATTTCTACCAAACCAAATATCATGCATGCAGTTTGTCTTGTGGCTATATTTCAAGAGGATCCCAAAGAAACACATGTTGTAGCTATCAAGAGGATATTCAGATATCTAAAAGGAACTCTAGATCATGGCTTATGGCATCCTAGGGATACTAATTTTACACTAAGTGCTTATATAGATGCAGATTGGGAAGGTTGTACTGATGATAGAAAAAGTATAAGTGGTGGTGAATTCTTTCTTGGATACAAATTGGTATCATGGTTAAGCAAAAAGAAAGATTCAGTTTCCTTATCCACTACAGAGGCTGAGTATATTGCTACAACATCTTGCTGCACATAAGTTTTGTGGATGAGACAGACATTGAAGGATATTAGAGTGATGTATGATGATCCCATCTCTATTTTTTGTGATAATATAAGTGCAATTAACATTTCAAAGAATCTAGTGATGCACTCAAGGACAAAGCATATATCTATCAGGTATTAATATTTGAGAGAGAAGGTTATGGAGAATGAAGTAAAGCTTGAGTATATACCTAAAAATAATTAGATTGTTGACATATTTACCAAGGCTCTTCCTAAATATACTTTTGAGTATCTATGGGAGAAGCTAGGGGTTATTTCCCCTCCTTTCTTGAACTAGATGCATATGGAGATGCATCAGTCCAATGGATCTATGGATCTATCTTTCTTTTGGATTGATGTTTGGTGGCTACCTCTCAGAGGGAGTAGGTAGTGTCATGTGTTGTCATTGTGGATTTGATTGGATGTACTCCTAAGGGGGAGTATTTCAGTACTGGTAAAGTTCTTGGTGACAAAGGGGGAGAACAATGTAAAATATGTTTTTCCTTTTCCATTGATGCCAAAGGGGGAGAAATAATCATGTGAAAAGTAAGTGGAAGAGAAAGCATTCTAAAAAAGGGGGGTATTTATGGTTCAGAGTTGTCTTGTCTTTGATGGTTTTTCACATCATGTGTTTCCATCAATGAAAAAGGGGGAGATTTTTGCAAGTATGAAGGTGTTGTCATTGATGTCAACTAGTCGTTGTCATTGATGTCAACTAGTCATTGTCATTGATGTGAACTAGTCATTTTTATTGATGTCATGTAAGTTGGTTTTTGGTTGTATATGTTGAGGATATTGAGAAGATTGTAATAAAGAGGATTTACAGGTTGTGCATGCATAGTTGGGATGTTGAAGAAGTGATGTGAGTACATGGACTTATCCTCATGTTGCTATTTATAGAGGTGTGCTAGAGTAAAACATGTGCTACAATGATGTCTCTGGTACTTGGGTTCCAAGTGCTTTTGAGAAAATTTGATAAATAAAGAAAATAGTGTCATGCAGGTATTTAGTGTATGCTCCAAAATGTGCTCCACATTTCTTCTAGGTTGCTTCTATGCTTGTGTAGATATGAGGTATTGTTTGTGATTGTTGGTTGCTACTATATCCAGAATTTGGGCTTTTGGATTGTTGTACAGTGTGAGATATTTTCACTAGTATGTGAACTATGCATTTCAGTGTGTTTGGCTATGGTCTGGAAGAAATGTATTTTCTCCACATTTCTCCACATTTTGGTTTCAAAACTTGCAGTTTTGAGAATAGATTGATAAGGTTACTCTCTTTCTTTGTTCAAGAGGATTAGATATTTGGTGTTGTTGTTGATGAGTTTCTATCTTACAGTGTATTATAGTGGCCAATAGGGTTATTCAAATGAACAAGATATTCATGCTCTTCAGGTGAAGTTTTTTGTGAAGCTTCTGGATGAATTTTCAAGTGTTTATTACTTAATCTAGGTCATGTTCAAGTTTATTTTGTTGTATGGAAATATTGGACCATGTTAAGGATGTGTGCAGTTAACTATTTTATGTGTTTTACATGGGTGTTGGCTGACGTTGTGTTAAACACTACTTGCAAAGTTCATAAAAGCATGTTAAGGAATGTTGGGACTCATTTAGGTCCTCATTAAGTATATGTATAGGCCATCCACATTCTCTACCACCATGGGAATGCTTTGGCAATGACCTAATTTGAATTTGTAAATACAAATTGTATATGGCTGACCTTGGAAGGGTTTCAAGGTTGAAGACAATATAAGTACAAGTTGAGATGTTGGTGAAAGACAAGATAGATGTGAGATAGTGTGTGTGATGTGAATTTGAGCATATCAGTGTGAATTTCAAAGTGTTGAGTTCCTAAAAGGCAGTGAGCTGAAGGTGTACTCTGTCTTTCAAGCATGTATGCAAGTGTGTGAGAAAATTGTGGTGGAATTCTTGTTGCATTGAGATAGTTTTTTCTCTATAACATTTCTCTTCTATTTTCTTTGTAATTATGTGGTAGTGAGCTTGGGAAGTGATTACTCATTGGATAGTGTGTCCTATCTTGGAAGTGAGCCTCTCTGGTATTGAACCTTTTGTATTCAATTTTGGAAGTCTTTATATTGTGAGCTAATCCTCACCGTGGTTTTTCCCTCATTGGGTTTTCCATGTAAATCTAGTGTTATTGTGTGCATAGTTTTATTACTTTTAGTTTTTTTTTTCACTTAATGATTTAACACATTAGTGGAGTAAGGGTTTTGTGAATGCTTATTGATCTAACTTCTGGTGAAGATTTTTAAAGGTTAAAATTGCTACAATTGATTCACCCCCCCTATTAGTTGTCTTATTCAACAATTAGAGCATTAAATAAAGATGATAGAAGGATGTATGAGTTTGCGATGAATAAGGAAACTGTCATGACTGTTTGTGTAGAGAACATCTCTGCCATGCCATTAAAGTAGAGTTGTAAACCTAGTTTTCTTCTTACATTTGTTTCAGTTATATTTTTTTATTACAATGACTTTCTCTCTCTATTGAAAGTATGAATGAGTATGGTGGTGTTGTTATTAATGTTTCCATTGATGTCAACATAATACAAGTTGTTGCAGAAAAAGGAAACAAGTGATTGTAGGTTGTGTATGTATAGTTGAGATACTATTAAGATGTTGTGAGTACATGGAGCTATCTTTATGGTGTTGCAGGTGTGTTGATATGATGAGTTATCAAGTGATTTTGAGAAATAGTGAAGACAAAGTTGTGTGTGTGTTTAGAATGTGCTCTAGTATGTGCTCCACATTTCTTTTGTGTTGATCCTATGCTTGTGTGGATCTAAATTATTGTTTATGGACATCTATTGGTGATATATCCTGATTTTTTGTTTCTGGTTTGATGTATAGTGAAAGTTGTGTTCACGGGTGTGTGAACTAGTTTGGTAGAGTTGTTTGTCTGTGGACTGGGAGAAATGTTTCTACTCTACAGTCCTCTGCTGGTTTATTTCTAGTTTTTTCAGATCTAGATGAAGGCTTGTAATGATGTTATCTATATCCCATCAAAGGTTTTCATGGTTTGGTGCTCCATAAGATGAGTTTCAGAGTTGTTGTGTGTCTCTATGCATTATGTATGGACTGATGGAAGGTGTTATGTGTATGGAAGTTGTTGGATTTGTTGCAAATGAATTTGAAGGCATCTGAGATGTGTTCCAGTGTTTGGTGAAGTGTGTTATGTGGTTTGCATGTTATCTTCTCATTGTGGAAGCATGTAATTCAAAGTTCATTTGTGTTTTCATTAGGTTTGGTCGACTTGGTGTCTACACATCATGCGAAGGATGAGTATCAATTGAGGAAGTGTGTGTTTGATCCAAGACATTGTTTTGGGTCTTGGTTATGTGTTGGATTGGTCCACTCTCATTTTCTTCCACCGCGAGAATGTTGAGTTGCTGAAGTAATTTGTATTTGTAAATTGAAGTTTGTGTAGCTAACCTTGGAGAAAGTTTCTAAGGTTGAAGATGGTATAAATACAAGTTGAGATGTTATGGATTTACATATCAAGAATGCCACAAGTGTGAGAAGCAAGAGTTTGAGAAAATGAATTGAGGTAGCGGTACTTTAATGTGTCAGATTCCTGAAAGTAGTGAGTTGATGGTGTCTGCAATCTTCTGATCAAGGTTGCGGATGTGTGTAATTTGTTGTGGTGGTTTTTTTGTTATTCTTTGTATTTGTAGGTAGTGAGCCTCCTTGTTGGATAGTGAGTCCTATGTAGGCAATGAGCCTTGTATTCAGATAGTGAGTCCTTTTGGTCAGTGAGCCCTCTGGTAGTGAGCGTCTTTGTAATCGGTTTTGGAATTACTTTATATTGTGAGTTAATCCTCACTATGGTTTTTCCCTTATTTGGTTTTCCATGTAAATTTGGTGTTTCTTGTGTTGATATTGCTTTTTGTTATTTTCATTTCATGATTACACTTAATAACAGAATAAAAATGGATTTGAAGTTGATAATTGTTTGAGTTTGTGTTTGAGATTGGTGACAACTGATTCACCCCCCCCCTCTTAGTTGTCTTGTGCCTATAAACAATTGGTATCAAAGCTTTGGGTCCTATGAGAAGAGCTTAATTGCTTGAGGTAGATCTGATGGCACACAAATTGTCAATCCTTGTGTTTTATGGATCTGACTATAGTGACTGGAAAATGTAGATGAGAGGTTACATGATCTCTCTTGGTTACAAGACTTGGAAAGTTGTTGAGATAAAGTATGTTGCATGGGCAAGTGGTCCTTCTTCTGCTGATGATATTTTTTCCTATGAGGAAAATCGAAAAGAAAGTTATGCAATCTATAGTGCTTTATCTAAGACTGAGCAGAAATAAGTTATTTCTTTGGGAACTACTTATGAGGTTTGGAAAAAGTTGGGAGATATCTATGAAGGAAATGATAGAGTGAAATTGTCAAAGAAGCTAACAACAAAGCGTAGATATGAGAACTTGAAAATGGAAGAAGGTGAAGATATTGCAAGCTATTTTCAGAGGGTTGATATTATAGTGAATGAAGTGAAAAATTAAGCTGGTACCTTAATTGATGAAAATGTGATGGAGAAGATTTTGATGACTCTATTGGAGAGTTATAGTAAGAAGGTTTCAACCATTGAGGAAGTGTATGATCCTAAGAAGTTTACTAAAGAATAGCTATTTGGCACCTTGACTACATTTGAGATGAGAAAGTTTGCAAAAGAAAAGGAGAAGACATAATCAACCTTTAAAGCTACAAAGATAGAGGATGATCTGAATAGTGATTGTTCAGAGGAGTTGGAAGAAAACTTTACAAGGAAGTTGAAGAAAGGTACTGGTAAGTACAAAGGTTTGTTTCCTTTTAAATGTTTCAGTTGTGGAAATATTGGTCACTATGGTTCAAGATGTCCAAATAGAGTTGTACACAAGAAGAATAGAGACAGTAAAGACAAAAAGGATAAGAAGTTCAAGAGACTGTATTATGATAGAGAAGATGCTGGAATTTTTTATGATGAATCTGATTTTGAGGGTGATAATGATGAATGCTTGTTTCTAGCCTTAGAGAATAAATTAGTATCTACTAATTTTGGAAGATGTACATGGGAAAGTGGTCCGAAGATCAAGAAGGAAGAGATGGAAGGTACTCTGGTTACTGTCTTTCATGCTAGACAAGATGAAGACTATTGGGTGATTAATAGTGGTTGCTCAAAACATATGACTGGAGACAAAAGTAAGTTTACTAAACCTGAAAAGTATGATGGTGGATTAGTCATGTTCAGAGATGATTCTGGTGCTAAGATTGTTGGAAAATGAATAATTAGTTTTGATGGAAAACACAGTACTGATGATGTCTATTATGTTAAGGGATTAAGGAAAAATATTTTGAGTGTTGGAAAAATGTGTAGCAAGGGATTTAATCTTGTGTTTTAGGATAATACTTGTGAGATCAAAAAAGGGTCCATAACTGTGATTGCTATAGGAAGAAGAACATATGGAAACATTTATCAACTTATGGGTGCTAATGGTCAGTGCCTTGTATCTCAAGTTAATGAAAGTTGGCTATGGAACCAGAGGATGGGACATGTAAACTTTGATAATTTGATCAGGATCAGTCCAAGATAGGTTGTCTGGGATCTTCCTAAAATCACAAAGCCTACCAATTCTGTTTGTAGAAGTTGTCAATAGGGAAAGAAAAAAAGATGTAGTTTTAAAGGAAAAGATCAATCAACTACCAGAATGTTGGAATTGGTTCATATAGACCTTTGTGGTCCCATAAGAACATGAATTATTAATGGTGATAGGTATTCCATGCTTCTGATTGATGATTATTCTATAATGACATGGGTTATATTTCTTAGGGAGAAATCTCAAGCTTTGGATAGATTCAAAGTGTTCAAGGCAAGGGTAGAAAATGAAGTGAACCTAAGAATCAAATGTTTAAGGTTAGACAAAGGTGGAGAATTCACTTCCTGTGAGTTTAATACATTTTTTGAAGAGCATGGCATAAAGAGACATTTTTCTACTCTTAGAACCCCTCATCTGAATGGAGTTGTTGAGAGAAAGAATCAGACTATGCAAGAGGCTGCAAGTACTATGATGAAAGAGGAAAATGTACCTAATGTATATTGGAGAGAGGCAATCCAAACTGCTATTTATATTATTAACAGAGTTCAGATCAGAGGTAATAGCACAAAGACTCCTTATGAGTTGTGGATTGGTAAAATTCCTACTGTGAAGTACTTTAAGGTGTTTGGAAGTAGATGTTACATTAAAAGAGATAATGACAACCTTGGAAAGTTTGATGCTAGATGTGATAAAGGTATTTTCCTTGGATATTCAACTAATGGAAAAGCTTATAGATGCTTCAATAAAAGATTGAGGAAGATTGTTGAGAGTGCAAATGTGAAAGTTGATGAAGATACACATAGACTAGTTAAAATAAGTGAAGTTGAACTTGATGAGCCTATCTACGGACAAGTACTAGAGGAGAATAAGGAAGAAGAAGAAGAAGAATAGATTGATGAAGAAGAAGCTCTAGAACCTGCTCCTAAGACTCCAAAGTATGTACAGAAGAATCATCTTGAAGAACATATAATTGGAGACAAGAGTGAAGGTGTAAAGACAAGAGGAAAAGTGGTAGCACTTGAGGTAAATCTGTGTCTACTTTCAAAGATAGAACCTAAAACAGTGAGTGAAGCATGCAAAGAGGAATTGTAGCAGATAGAGAAGAATCAAACATGGGAAATGGTTCCTAGACCTATAAACAAGAATGCAATTGGTTCAAAATGGGTGTTCAGGAATAAGCTAAATGAAAATGGTGAAGTTGTGAGAAACAAGGCAAGGCTTGTATGCAAAGGTTATTCACAAGTTGAGGGAATAGATTTTGAGGAGATATTTTCCCTGGTGGACAGAATGGAGGCCATTTAGATGTTTTTGGCATTTTTTGCTCACAAAGATTTGAAGGTATATCAGATGGATGTTAATTCAACATTCCTGAATGGAGAATTGGAAGTGTACATGGAACAAATGGAGGGATTTCAGTTATCAGATAAACCATATATGGTTTGTAAGCTGAAAAGGCATTATATGGACTTAAATAGGCTCCTAGAGCAGGGTATGCAAGGTTAGACGGGTATTTGACACAACAAAGATTTAGCAAGGGCTCTGCAGACAATAATCTCTATTTCAAGGTGGAAGGAAACAAAATGTTGATAGTAGTTGTTTATGTTGATGACATCATCTTTGGAGGAAATGAAGGTATGTGCAAGAGATTTGTAGAGGAGATGAAAAAAGAGTTTGAAATTTCCATGATTGGTGAGTTGAATTTATTTTTAGGACTTCAAGTGAATCAAACTAATAAGGTCATATTCATTTCACAATCAAAGTAAGTCAAAGAGTTGTTGAAGAAGTTTAGAATGGATGACTCCAAACCGGCCTATACCCTTATGGTGACTGGATGCAAGCTAAGTAAAGATGATGAATCTCCTAAAGTTGATCAGAGCATGTATAGATCCATGATTGGTGGACTGCTATATCTTACTACTACTAGACCAGATATCGTGCATGCAGTATGTTTGGTTGCCATATTTCAAGTAGAACCTAAATAAGCACATGTTATAGCTATGAAGAGGATATTCAGATATCTAAAAGACACTCTGGATTATGGCCTATGGTATCCTAAGGATACTGATTTCACTTTGAGTGCTTACACTGATGCAAATTGGGTTGGTTGTGTCGATGACCAGAAGAGTAAAAATGGTGGTGCATTCTTTCTTGGAGGAAGATTGGTTTCATGGCTAAGCAATAAATAAGATTCAGTTTCTTTATCCACTGCATAAGCTGGGTATATTGCTGCAACATCTTGTTGCACATAGGTTTTGTGTATGAAGAAAACATTAAAGGACATAGGAGTGATATGTGATGAGCCTATCCCTATCTTCTGTGATAATACAAGTCCTATAAACATTTCAAAGAATCTAGTAATGCATTCAAGAACAAATAATATATCTATCAGATATCATTTCTTAAGAGAGAAGGTATTTAAGAATGAAGTCATCCTAGAGTATGTGCCTACAAAGGATCAAATTGCTGATATATTTACTAAGGCTCTTTCAAAGGATAATTTTGAGTATCTTAGGGAGAAGTTGGGAGTTGTTTCCCATCGTTCTTTGAACTAGGTGCACATGGAGGTGCATCAATCCAGTGGATCTACAGATTCTTCATTTGTTTGGATTGATGAATGGGTCTACTCCTTAGGGGGATTAGGAAGTTCCATTGTTGCAGTATGAGATGAATGGGTGCACTCCTAAGGGGGAGTGAACAAAGCTACATATGGTTGAAGAATTATGCAAACCTTTTGTTCTTTTCCATTGATGTCAAAGGGGGAGAGTGAGTCATGTGAAAAATAGTGAAAGAAAAAGAAAGAGAGAATATTGCAAGGAAAAGAGAGTGCAAGAAATGTTGTGTAGGCTGTCTAATCTAAAAAATAAAGGAGAGTGTAGGAATGGAATGGATGTTGTCTTTGATTTTTTTTCACATCATGTGTTTCCATCAATGATAAAGGGGGAGATTGTTGCAAGTATGAATGAGTATGGTGGTGTTGTCATTAATGTTGTCATTGATATCAACACAGTACAAGTTGTTGCAGAAAAAGGAAAAAAGTGATTGCAGGTTGTGCATGTATAGTTGAGATACTATTGAGATGTTGTTAGTACATGGATCTATCTTTATGGTGTTGCAGGTGTGATGATATGATGAGTTATCAAGTGCTTTTGAGAAATAGTGAAGACAAAGTTGTGTGTGTGTTCAGAATGTGCTCCGGTATGTGCTCCACATTTCTTTTGTGTTGATCCTATGCTTGTGTGGATCTGAAGTATTGTTTATGGGAATCTTTTGGTGATATATACTAGTTTTTAATTTCTAGTTTGATGCAGAGTGAAAGTTGTGTTCACTGGTGTGTGAACTGGTTTGGCAGAGTTGTTTGTATGTGGACTGGGAGAAATTTTTTGCTTTGCAGTCCTCTGCTAGTTTGTTTATGGTCTTGTGGATTTGGATGAAGGATTGTAATGATGTTATCTATATCCCATCAAATGTGTTTGTGGTTTGGTGCTTTGAAAGATTATTTTTAGAGTTGTTGTGTGTGTCTGTGCAGTCTATATGGATTGATGGAAGGTGTTTTGTGTGTGGAAGTTGTTGCATTTGTTGCAGATGAATCTAAAGGCATTTGAGATGTGTTCCAGTGTTTGGTGAAGCATGTTATGTGGTCCACATGTTATCTTCTCATTGCAGAAGCATGTACTTCAAATTTCATTTGTGTTTTCATTAGGTTTGGCCAACCTAGTGTCTACACATCATGCAAAGGATAATTATCAATTGAGGAAATGTGTGTATGATCCAGAACGTTGTTTTGGGTCTTTGTTATGTGTTGGATTGGTTTTCTCTCATTCTCTTCCACCGCAGGAATGCTGATTTTTTGATCTAATTTGAATTTGTAAATTGAAGTGTGTGCAGCCGACCTTCGAGAAATTTTCTAAGGTTGAAGATGGTATAAATACAAGTCGAGATGTTATGAATTGACGTATCAAGAATGACACAAGTGTGAGAAGCAAGAGTGTGTGAAAGTGAATTGAGGCAGTAGTACTTTAATGTGTCAGATTCCTCAAAGAAGTGAGTCGATGGTGTCTGCAATCTTTTGATCAAGGTTGCAGATGTGTGCAATTTGTTGTGGTGGTTTTTTTGTTATCTTTTGTATCTGTAGGCAGTGAGCCTCCTTGTTGGATAGTGAGTCATATTTGTAGGTAGTGAGCCTTGTATGCGGATAGTGAGCCCTCTGGCAATGAGCCTCTTTGTAATCAATTTTGGAATTACTTTATATTGTGAGTTAATCCTCACCATGGTTTTTCCCTTATTGGGTTTTCCATGTAAATATGGTGTTTCTTGTGTTGATATTTTGTTATGTTATTTTCATTTCATGATTACACTTAATAACATAATAAAAGTGGATTTGAAGTTGATAATTGTTTGAGTTTGTGTTTGAGATTTGTGACAATTGATTCACCCCCACTCTCAGTTGTCTTGCACCTTTCAACACACAATCTCTCTCTATTCTAAAGGAGAGTTGACACTTTCATTTAATTTTAGTTTTTAGTCCTTATGCAAATAAACCTCCTCCATAATCTCTATAGTTGCATCGTTGGTTAAAGAGAAAATCTAGTTGGTAGATATGTTTTGATAGATATAATTATGTTTCACAAATAATATCTTTGTTAGTTTTTTGTTATGTGTTCATGAATAAGAAATTTTTGAAGATTTCTATCAGATTGTAGAGTTCAATTATATGGAATGAAGATATTCCATTTTACCATTATGTTTAGTTGACTCAAGTAGCACATATTTGGTTTATTTTGTGGGAGCAACAACTTTTGAGCAAGGGCCACTCAAGGTACTATTCACCCACCTTTAATTTATGTTATTAGAATACATTTTCATATTATTGCATTCATTTCAATAGATTATTCATTACATGCATGATGATATCTTGTTTTATGATTCAACTTTTGTATCAAGTCTTTGATTCATCCTCTGGAGTAAGTCAAGTAGTTAGGAGTAAGAGTTAACAATGTTAATGAATTTGTAGAGTTTAGGTTAGCAGTTAACAATTATAGTGCTAAGATGAAAGTACCTGCAACATCAATAGCCGACTAAGTTATTTCCCTTGTTTTATAGTTTATGCTTTATTTCACTATCAACCTTTGCTATTTTCCTACATATGTGTAAACCACCTATATTTTATGATATAGGCCATGTAGATTCTATGATGCAAACAAAATGCCAACATCATCAAAATCTTATGAAACCTTGGGTGATAATTAAATGAAGCCTTAGCAAGGGTTTAGTGGACTATTCAGCTAGGAACCCTTCCTCTAAATTGTGTGTCTAACACCAAGTTGAGTAAACATTAGTTAGGACTTACATAACAAACCATTGGGTAAATAAAGATTATTGTAACACAAATCAACACTTGTGTTCACATACCTTTTAGATACATGTAAGAGTATTAGGGTGTTAGTTAGGGTTCAATTTCTAGTAAATTCATCATTTTACTCTAATAAATGCACCTTTATTATACTACTCTCATATTCAATTGAATAATCCTTAAATATTAGCAACAAAGGTAGTTCATTATGTTCATGGTTGATCCATTTACATGTTTTTCTTCTTGAATATTCATAATCAAAATGATAAGCATTAAAACTTATTAAGACAAGGAGAGGTAAAACTATATTTTTCAATTGTTCATCTGTGAGTGTTTGTCTATTGCAAGTTGGTCCTTTGTTGAATAAATTTATGTCTTCATCTTTAAAAGGATGTAAATCATGATGGATAATTCCTCTTGCATCTATAACATGTAAATAATCATGTCCAACAACTATTTTTTTTATAAATAAAAGTGGCCATGCCTCTGAACATTTTATTGATTAAAGAAATTTTACAAACCCTGGTTCAAAAGGAGCATACTGGCAGGAAAGAACCAGGGAAGAAAACCTCTAGTTGTAGCTCCAAAAAGAAGACAAAAAGACTAATCCTATAACCCCAACCAGACACAAAAAGAAACCCCATACATGAGAATATCAGTTAAAGCCCCAAAGAAGCCTCCCACAGGAAAAAAACCCAGAAACAAGATACATTGGCTTGATATCAAAACCAAAGCAGATCATTTCTCCTCATCAAGTGGCAAGCAAGATCCAGCTTCATCGTAAGACAGTGGCATAAGGTGGTCCAAAGATAGTTTTATTTTTTTCTTCCGAGTAGAAATATCACTATTGAATGTCCTAAAAGCTTCATCAAGTAGAAAATGCACTGCCAAAGATAGATTAACACCAGTGGGCAAGACCTCAGGGGGAAGTTTTTCCATAAGAAGACTACACCCCAAAATGGTTTCATATTAGTCTATTGTGAAAATCATATTTATCATTCCTAGAATCTAAAATATGAAATTTTCATCTTTTTCAAAATTATTATGTAATAAGAAGAATAAATTTTTATCTCTTTTCTTGATTAAGTCTACATAATTAGTAGAATTCTCAAAAAAATATTCTTTTGTTATCTTTTCTACATTACATTTTTATCTTCATTCTATATGGTTATTTGACCTTTCCCTTTAAGAAGTATTCCAAAAAAAAATCTTTAATCTCTTGTATGTAAGAACTATGTATGTGAAATTTGTCATTATTTAAACATGACATGATATGAGTATGCTTTGTTTAACTCATGTAAATGTAAAGAAAAAAACATCATTTAACAAGCATGATAACTTCCCTGTTTCAACTTCCAATTGGCTTTGTATTTGTGTCTAATTATGTGCAACAATAATAATTTTTTCTAAATCTTCAATTTTCACTATTTTCATTATTGGATCTTCAAATAATTTTCTCTAGCTATCTGGTAAAGTGTCTCATTGCACTAAACTACAACAATCATGCAATTTATCATCTAATTTAAATAAATCAAATGACACTTCATTATTTACTCAGTTTACTATAATTTCCTTTGTTGTTGTTCCAAAATCTTCTTCAATGACTACACATTTAGATTTATCTAGCTTGTATTCCTTCTCATGGTTAGTAGCGCCATTCAATTGAAAAAATGAATTTTCAACAAATTAATTGTTAAAATCAAGCCTAGTAACATTTAATTGACATGTATTTTCAGATTTCATAGTTTCAATATACTTATTAAATATATCAGAATTATATTGTAACTTCTCATTTTTATTAAATCATTGTTTCTTGTTACTTAATGACTAAAATTAAGGTGCTAATTCTTCAACATAGTCATAAAAAAATTCAAAACTGCATTCAGCTTCATTTTTATTTTATTTTTGACTAAAATCTTGAGATCTTTGACTGTTATCATGACATGCTTCATTGCTGAAACTTTATAGAAAAAATAAAAAGGTAATTTTTTTTTAATTTCTTCGATATTTGCTATAGAATCTAGTTTGATTATTTCTTTTTCTAGATGATTTACAACTTCTTGTATTTAATCCTTTTTTCTCGAAATTCTTTCTTTTTCCTGAAAACTTCAAGCATGTATACTTCTGATAAAGAGATCAGTTATTTTAAATCCAAATCTAGCTTTGTTAAAAAGTTTAAATAATTAATTTGATCATGCTTTGTAGAATTGTGTATCTTTCATTTTCTTAAACCAAAGTTAGAAAAATTTTGAGTATAAAGTTGTTCATTTAAAATTTCCTTAAATAAAGGAATGTCAACTTGAAAATTTTCTTCATGTAGTAAGACTCAAATTGCACCACTATTTTCCATTTCAAGCTTATATTTTAAATATTATGTTTTCAATTTTTTATTTATTTTAGATTTTTTCAAATATAAGGATATCAAACATCTCTGAATAAAACTTTGAAAGCTCATTATAGCTTTAGTATGTATAGGCCCTCCTTCTAGCACCAATATATTGACATGTTTTGCAATCAAATATAATACAAATCTAAAATTCAAAAATAACTTTACCTCTCTTGAAAGAAAATCAAATTCTAAATAAAAGTTATTCCAAGGCTTCAAATGTCAAGTTTTTACTTACTAGGTAACTTAATGGTTCAATGTGATACTATTTTAACAAAGGGACTTATGCACTCACACTTTAAAATAGGGTTAGATTTGAAAATAACAACTTTATTCACATATTTTACCCTAAATAAGTTTTCAATGATCTTCAATTTGATTAAATATATGATAGTTTAGAACACTTTATATCATCATATTTACAATATTTTGATGCTTCAAATCTTTATTTTTTTTTAATTTTGAATTAAAAAAATGAAAAAGATAGGGTGAGAGAGAGGAAAGGGTTAGAAATTATAAATTTCCAATGATATTGCATGAATATACTTCATAACTATAAAATATATCATTAAATAGTATGTGTTTCGCCAAACTCTATCACAATTACACATAGATGGTGCAAATATCTAAAGGAAAACTTATCACTCTAAGAAATGTTTTAGGTGCACCTGATTCTAGTGTAGCAACTTGACATTTCAAAGAAAATCATAAGTGTGTAGTAATATATGGTTTACAATTAGGAATGACCTTTAATGGACATCAAATTTATAAATTCCGTAAGTATAATCAAACAACTTCACTATTCTAAGAAGAGGAAACCATGAAGTGAACAAAATATTGACAATTCTCCAAATACTTTTCCCACAATTATCAATAATATCCCATCCTAGTCTAATTTTCCAAAAAGAAATATAATAGTGGGACTCTTAGATCACTTAGACTCTTCCTCTTTAAAATGAATTAATCTCATGTCCTTTTATAGAAATGAGGCATTCAAAAATCAATTATAATGATCGATAGTTCATATTTCCTAAAAAATAATCAATGGTGGAAATCTGAAAGCAACACATGGGTAACATTAGTTGTCTGATATTTGGCACATGAAATCTGAAGCCTTGATAACTAGAAACAAGTATTCTTCTACAAATTTGAGCCTTTGCATGACCTGTGCCGAAATATTTCTTCAATGTGAACCAACACTTAGAAGTCATAAGTCGACTACAATTTTAAAATATCTACAACAAAAAAATTTGATTCATTATCATTTCCTTTGCAAAATAAACTTACGACATTCACTTAATTGGTAGTGTTAAGTAAACATATCATCGGTCCTATATTTTATCGCCTTTTATTTTTTTTTCAATAATTCCTTCTAATGTTTCCTTTTACCATATTTATCCAACTTTAAAATTATGGAATTTAAAAATATCCTTTTTGATAGGGTACTCCCCTTACAAAACCACACACACATAACTAAACAAGAGAGATAAACAGAAAATGTAGAAAGAAACACTTGCTTTCTATTATCTTGACGAAGTGAAATTACAATACTTAGAAAATAACATACTACAACCACATGGGCCTTCTCATTATAAAAATTTACAAGCCAAAAACCACAATCTACACTATCGGAGCTCCCTTATGTAAACCTCGTTCTCCCTATTTATCCAATAAGTGTAACTCCCTTAGAATATTCTAGAAGGTGTAACCCCATTTTGGCGCCAAAAATTCCATCATCCATTTCTCGCTCTAGAGGATATATATATATATATATATATACATATATATATATATATATATTTTACTTTTATATTTATATATTTACAAATTCTCGAGGTCATAACTTTCGATCCAATTGTAATATTTTCAATTGTAATATATCGTTGGAAATCTTGTGAAGAGATCTACAACCATTTTTTTGTCAAATCTATAAGATTAGATTTTTTTCTCCTTGTTCTAGGGCTCCAAAGGGCCTCAGTTTTCAATTTTAAACTTCATTGGAGCAATTCCTCAGGATGAAAATTTAATATCTTCCAAACAGTACAAGATTTTGAGATGATTCTTTCACTAAAAATCTTATTTTCTAATTTCACTCCTTAGGGTCAATTTTTGTGTCTATAGGAATCCAAACAAGTCGACTTACTAAAAATAGTAGGTGACTATTTTTGGCTATTTCAAACTTCTAACTATCCCAAAGACTGCATGAGTGACCATGGGCCCAATAACAACTAAGGAAACTACAAAAAAAATGAAAATACAATATTTTGAGTAATGCAAGATTGCTCTTATACCATTGGATACTCTTGCATCACTTTTAATATTTCACTCTTACACTTACTTCTTACTCCACTCTTCAGTTTTCCTTTTTAATTCATATGAGTTAAATTTTATGGTATGTGAGTTTTACAATACATTAGTATAGCTTGTCGAGATTTGATGAAGTACTTCCATGCAAATCCTTTTACTTTTCTTTTACCTTTAATTCTTAACATTTATGGATTTTCATGGTGCATTGACACAAATTAGCTTATTCAACTTCACTTAGACCAAATTTTCCCATAAAGTGGGACTTTGGTATTTCTTGTGATGTTTTTCATACATCAAGATGTAGAAGATATATATATAGATATATCCTTAATATCAAGTTCAATTGGAGGTTACATTTTTGTAAATGTAAGAAATCAGGTTATTGCCACATGCAGGAGATATGAAGGTATCTAGAAATATTAAATCAAGTATTATGCTTGAAAGGGATTCTTAATAATGACATCATAAAAAAGGAAGATGGCATTATCTTTATGGAAACAATTGCTTAATTATCCTTTGGGATTGATGATTTCAACATGATGCATTAGTGATGTCATCACTATATAGATGTGAGCAATCCTAAGTGAACTAGATGATTACATTCATAATGGTCTTGTTCAAATGGGAGTAAAATGTCTGCAAGACAGACGATGTCATCATGACATAATATTTGTATAGATTGCAGTAATATTGAAATGAACTAGAAAATTATGTTCAAGAATGAGTTCAATTCATTTGGAAGTGAAATATCCATATAATGTATGCATCAAGTGATCTGCGAAGAATATTAAGAGAACTAGAAAATTAAATCTGGTTAAACTCCAAGCAAGAAAGTTGTTTGCATCAAGATGAAACATCTTGTTTAATATTAGCTTTAGATGGACCAACTTCTCCCACAAATATTCTTTCATCACCTTAGGGGTTTCTTAGCCTTTACTACACATTTACAAGAAGTTTGAGTGGTATGGGATCTACAAGAAGTTTACTTGTTAGTGAACATTTGTGGGCTTCACATCTACTACTGAAAATATTTGGGACTTCACATAACTACTGCATCTTTACGAGAAGTTTTGTCGCTACTACACCTTGAAAGAGTTCACATCACTATTGTACCTTGCAAGACTTCCCTTTGAAAATAACTTATTGTGGGAATTTTAACCTGTGCTCAATGGACACCTAAAAACTAGAAGTTCATAACTTGCTCAATTTTTAGTATTTTGACAAATTCCAAAAGGTGACATGTTATTTTCAGTGTTATTTCCATCTATGATGAAACTTTAACCATTTGGAATACCAAATTTTGGATTTTGAGGGTTTAGGAAATTTCCAAATGATTTTGACTATTGAAATAATTAATCTAAATCCTAGAGTACCTAAATAATTTTTCCAACATTGCAAGGCAAGATAAAACCTAAAAGAAACAAGGGGGTCCTTATTTTTCTAAAACAAAAATGGGGCTCATTGTGAAGAGTACACAACATTACCTTTGTAATTTTTTACCATTTTGGGGTGTGATTGAGCTATATTTTTGGCTTCATCCAATTGTGATTATATTTATTATTACAATGGGTGGGAACCAAAATAGGATGGACCCTTTTAGAAAAATGACATTTTTTGGAGGATTATATTGAAGGGAGGGATCACTTCCTTTTTGAAATGATTAAATGGATATCAAACTACATTGGTGTTTGAAGTTTTGAATAGATGGAATAGTAGAAGAGTGGTTATATAGGCATTTTATTTCATGGTTATAGAGGAATTGGTAGTGGGGCTTGTAATTTTTTCCACCAAGAGAACTTAAATGTAGAAGGACAAAATAATTGAGGATGTAATGCCTAGTTTATTCAAAGAAAGGGGTAGCCTAAAAAACTGTCAATAAATTCATGTTAGAAGCCCATTGAAGAAGTGATGGGACAAGGTGGAATTGTATTTAATGAGGTATTTGACACTTGAAGGTCATTTTGAATCTCTCTAATCTTATCACTTCATATTTTTGAATCATTTTCATTACCATTTTTTGGTATTATTCATCTTTTATTTGATGATTTAATTTATCAATTTAGGAGGTTTGGGTATACCCGGGCTATACATCAAGGGTTCATTATACTAATTATAACTTTCTTACAGTTCGTAATGCTATGGAAAATCATTTTTATTCTCCCTTAGGGAAAGGATTAAAAACACAATATTTGTAGTGGATTCCCCCCTTGACAACAGTTATTGTACATCATATAGGGAGACCATCTCTACTTACAATAGAGAAACATATATCAATGATGCACAATTATATAAAATGAATTTTATATCTACCCATATGATGTCATCAAGTATAAAAATGTAGATATAAAACTCCTAAGGTAATAAAAACCTTAAAATAAGGGTCGAGATGTGTAGGATTAAATGTGTTCACATAAAATGTAAAAGAAATAATGTTTTATTAGGGTTAACCTAGGCTAGTTAAGTGAATGAAATCCAATAAGAACAATCATATTAGGTTAACTAAATGTATTCTTTGTGAAGTTGAGAGTGAGTTTATCCTTCATCTATTTGTTGGGTGCTCTTTGTCCTAAAAGTTATGGGGTTTTTTATTTTCCCCTTATAATGTGGGTTGGAATTTTCCCTCTTGCCTCTAGGACCTTATTCCCAAATGGGTGTCTCTTGTCCAAAATCTTTCACCTATTTTTTTATCAAATATTTCTCTTCCTCATGTGCCTTGGGATCATTTGACAAAATATAATAAAATAGTTTTCGAGGGTTGTAAGTCTTCTATTTTGAGTGCTTCAAGTAAAATAAGTATTATGTTTACACTTGTGTTTCCTCCTTACTTTCTAATTATGTGGAAAATCATTACTTTTTTTATTGGTGATGTTCCCAATTTTGACTATATTTTCAATGATTTGTCACTTGTAAAGTCCTTATGACATCAATGGGATCCAAAAAAATTGATGTTCTTCTAGTAAGGTACATATCCCTACCTATGTATTTTTTGACCATTTTGGGGTGTGATTGAACTATATTTTTTAGCTTCATTCAATTTTAACTATATTTATTATTACTATGAGTGGGGACTACAATATGATTGATCATTTTAGGTAAATTTATTTTAATAAAAAATGGTAATTTACAAATTATTTTATTGAAGAGACGGTTCATTCCCTTGTTGGAAAGATTAAATAGATATGACACTACATTAGTGATTAAGTTTGTGAAAATATGGAATAATAGAAGAGTGGTTATGTAGGGCTTGGATTTTATGGTTATAGTGGAATTTATAGTCGAGGTTATGGGTTTATCCACCAAGGTAACACAAATATAGAAGTAAAAAGGAATTGGGGAGTCCATGCAATGCCTATTTTCCTCAAAGAAGGGGGATTTCTTAATAAATTTTAATTATTTCATGCTAGAATCTCATTGAAGAAGTCATGGGACAAGGTAACTTTCAATTTAATGAGGTATGTGACCCTTGAAGGTCATTTTAAATCTCTTTGTACTCTATCATTTTATATTGTTGAACCATTTTCATTACCATTTAGTGGTGTCCTTCCCCTATTATTTGATAATTTCTATAGATAATTTAAGTTTTGTGAATTTAAAAGGAGGTATGGGTTTGGGTTTGTCCCTTTGCTTTAGAGGTTCATTCTATTGATTATTAACTCCCTTAGAGTTTTTAATCCCATGGTGTAGTGTTGAAAAATGTCATTTGTGACATTTTCACACTTGTTTGGGCCCTCCTTGTTAAATTGGACTTAATGTTGCCTTGATTTAATGTTGTAATGTGTTTAACACATGCACATTAGGTCTTGGTCCCTTGTAAACTAAATTAGCTTAATTGTACCTTGTTTAGGGTCTTGTAAAGTTTTGTACCATACTTTCACACTAATCCATGGTTTTCATTATTAATTGGGCTTCTTTATGCTTTAATTGGCCTTATTTTGCATCCACAAGCCTTAATTAATGCATCTTTCTAAGGATAATCCTGACATAAACCAACATACAATCAGAATTCATGTCTTTTTAGGTTGTGTGGCCCAAATTTAGTGATCTAGGACTCATAGACTACCATGGGAGTATGAGTCCCACCTAAGTTTTGGGGCCCTGATCCTGATTTTACATAATTCTAAGCATTTCTTGAAAAATGTGTCCCATAGCCTAGCCTAATGGGACTCATACGACACTATTGGAATATGAGTCCCATGTGGCTTAAAATTAAATTAAATTCAAATTCTTAGCGGGATTTTATTCTCCTAAACATGATGTTGACTTGTAGTGTTGTAATTTTGGAAAATTTAGCATAAACAAGTATAAATACAAGGTTATTTCACTCATTTTCACCTAACAAGTTTACAAGTGACCTAACATCTTGAGTATTCATGAATTATAGCAAATTGGAGTTTACAAGAGAATTCAAGAGTTGATTATCAAGCATTTTGGAGCATTAATCAAGTATCAAACGTCATGTCAAAGTCATCATGCATCATGTTTGTTTTTGAGCTAACAATTGTGATGTAGGGTTTCATGATTCAAGAAAGTGTTCAATTCAAGATCTATCACATTCAAGCAAGAGTCAGGATCTACATCCATTCGATCCATTTCATACATATTTACAAAACTTTATTGTTAGGGTTCGATGAGTTGTAACATTACATTTTGTTCATTCATCATTCCTTCATTTCATTTCATTCCTTTAGAATTTTTTATTACAAAAATGGGGTTTGACCAAGGCAAAACTATTTCTACTAACACAACAATATATTTCCCTCTCTTTAGTGTGTGATTTGCAAATCTAGATTGAAGACATATTGAAGAGCAAGATTGGAAAGAAGTTGTCAATTTGTAAAGTTGTCCAAGTTGTCACCTTGTTTAGGAGATCATTGGAATACCTATATAGGGAAGAATTCAACATTTGAGACCCAAAAATAAAGTTGAGAATATTAAGCAGAGATTGAAGAGTAGATTCAAGTCCTGATTCTCTAGAAAATCCATGAAGGAATAATACACCACTTCTGGCATATGAGTCCCAATATAGTGAAATTTCCAGATTTCAAGTGTTTTAAACTCATTTTTGTCAAATTCTTGTTCCTGCCCAGAAACCCTAATCTGGGACTAAATCACCCAAACTAGCATATGAGTCCCACTGGACATTAAATTTAGCATATTTAGCATTTCAGGTCTTCAATCAAGTGGCTATAGGTTTCCAAGTGCCCCTCTTTTCTCCTTCTTTTTATTTTGTTTTGCATCCATTCTAGGTCATTCATTTGAGTTTTACTTATCATTAGGTTTTGTCATTAAATATTGCATATTACTTGTCTTTCCAAGCCCTATCTTGGTGGTGAACCCCTCTTTAGTCATTAATCATACCCTAGGACATCCTATTGCAAGATCTCTTTCCCCTACTTCATCCTTGGATTGCGATCTCTAGGGTTTCCTTGAATGAGTGTAGAAGATTGTTGTTCTATGTCCTAAATCATAGTTAACAATAATTTTCCTCCTTTCATTTTGGTGAACTTGTATTTAGAACATCTTAATTCTGATTTGGAGTGCATTATCATCCTAGATCTAGCTTGCATTAACATTGCATTAGGGTTTGCATTAGTTAATTGACATCTAGGGTTTCTAAATCTTGCATCACTAAATTTCATATAAAATTTGTATTTACACTTAGCTTAGACATCATCCAAAACAAAAAACATAACATTCACACAAAATTTGTGGAAAACAATGCAAAAACCCTAAACTAGGACTCATATGCCCCTCAAGGTTATTTAGTCCCAGTACATGAGATTTTTCCTCATTTCTAGGTATTTTGTCCTGACTATTATTCACTATTCAGACCCATGAAAAACCTTGATTGGGACTCATATGCCCCTCTGTGCGATTTAGTCCAGTTTCAAATTTTAAACTGCATTTTACAACATTAAATTCTTTGTTTCTATGTTTCAGTTTGCTGTTGTTAGTTTGTTGTTTCAGTTTACAATTTTTTTGTTTCATCCATTTCATGGAAAATACCTTCATTTGGTTCATCACGTACATTGCATAATCTCAAATTTTTATTTAGACCTTTTACTCTAAGTTCTTGCATTACATTTAATCATGAATATGTGCCTTGGTAAGTTGTGGATGTCTTTGAAGTCCCTAGTGGATATGTCAAGTTGTGCTTTTGGAAATAACCCTAATGAAATTGAACTTACCCATGCTCACTCAACTCCTAATGCATGCAATCATCGTGATGTTGACATAATTGGAGAAGATGATGACATCATGAATAAATTCCTAAATGATTTCCTTAACAACCTTGAAAACAATGCATCCTTCTATCCATCCATGAAACAACAAACACCCCCTATCATCCCACCACTTGAGATGTTTAGTTACTTACATCCTGAAACTAAGATACAAGTTGAGCCTAAGTTCCCTATAGTAGGAGAACCTAGTTCGTCTAATACATCAAACATTCAACCATTCCATGTTAACAAAGTGACAAACACTCCCATCAATCTAGAAGAGACATATGGAAAAGGATTCACAATCTTGAGTAAACGAGGATGTGATACAATAAGTGAACATGAAATTCATCAAATGTTAGAGAAAATTCCAACTGAAAATATGAAAGGGTTAGGATATCAAGATCCTCCTCCCGATATGAATGTCCTCCTTCCTAAAGAACAACCAATTATTTCTAACGATGATAAGGATGATAGGATCGTCTTAGGTCCTCCTCAACATTCAACTTGAGAAATTGGTGAATTTAGCAAGAAACAAAAGCTTTAAAAATTTAAAGACTTACCATTCCTACAAAATCCAACACAAATTGAAAGGAAATTATAATAACTTGTTAATAGAGGTTGGATTACAATGCCACCTCCTACTAGAATAAAAATTCCTAAAAACAACAATTATTATGCATATCATAGGACTCTTAGACATCTCACTAACAAATGTCGTACTTTAAGAAGAATCTTCAATAAAATTGATATGATAGAAATAGTCCCTTAAAGTGGGACCCTTCTACACCTGGCCATGTAATAATTGTAGGGTATTCTTATTCTCACTATTACATGTTATACACTTATTGCAAATTATTTCAAAATGCAAGGATCTCTATCCCATCACTTACCTTGACTCATTCTTGTCTTGCAAGAATGCATTTGTTGTTGTCCCTTTGGCTAGTTGTTTGCCTTCTATATACGATGAACATGATTGTGATGCAGACAACCTACTCATAGGTTGGCTCACATGTTCCTTACTATTCTTTTGCATTATTTCTTTTTCATTTTTCTTTATGTGATACTAACTCCTCATTTGACTGCAAAATACAATGAAAATTTCTGACGAAAGATGTACAATTAGATGAATCATCGAGTACATTAGTACTTAATGTGTACTTTTCAATTTTTTAAAAAAAAAATTCCCGACGTTCATCGAAATTTTGATGAACAGTGATTTTTGTCAAAATTTCAATGATTAGTGATTTTCGTCGCTTTTTCGATGAACTTTTGTATCTCTCCTATCAATTTCCATATGATCAAATCCTAATTACTCTACGACTATTTATGATTAGATATTATTTGATCATATCTTTGGTTATTTCATTCCCAAAAAATTAGTGTTTCCTCATGTTGGCCCCGCATAGTGACATGTGTTTTGTATTACTAACATGTGACATTGTATGCATATATTGCTTTCCTGTATATATTATAGTTTTACCAACATATACTATTTTATGCTTGCATGGATTCTTAGTTAATATATATTTTTTTATTATTGATCTTTTTGATATTTTCTATAAGTTATTATTAGATGATACACATTGGATTCCTTTTAATTTTTTATATTTGAAGATACATAACTAGTTACAAGGATAATATAAAGAAGATATATCTATATATGTATCATTTATTAGTTTCTAAAATATTTTTCTTCCATGTCAACCACTTTCTTTACTTCAATTGAGAAACATAATACCTCTATAATCTTGCATTTATCAAGTGTCAATAAAATAAAATTCAAGTACTTAGCTATCAATTTTCTCTTGAATATTGATCTAGTAATAATATACTAGCCAACTAATACTAATCCAATGATATCATCTTGCATTGATTTTTGTTACTTGACCATCACATAATTGAACCAAGTGCCACTTTAGAAATACCACATACATAGTCTTCTCTTTCTACAAACCCCCCATTGTATTCATAATGGTTTTACTATAGATCCCATCAAATAATATGCCCTAATCATGTAACAAGTAGATAAGTCATCTTTACTAAGGTCAAACAAGGTTTTTTTATCACAAAATACAATAGTTTTTAGTTTTAAGTGTTAAATTTCTGTTTTGATTATAACATTTATCTTGTAGGTTTAAGGTATGAATTTAAGGTTCTTATAATGAATTTTCAACCAATGGTATTATTCTATCCTATCTCTACAATTCTAGTTCTAAAATAAAACATACAAATCAAACTTAACTAGTAATCACACCTTAGTGTGCAATGGGTACGCCGAAAAAGTGTGGAATTTCAATTAGGATAAATTTTGGTCCATTTTTTGCATACATTTATGCAGTACATGAGGTCAATTGGTAGGAAATTTAGCAAATGATGTTGTTTGCACAACAAAGGTCTCAATGGAGAAATAATAGCTTCAAATAAACTTTGCATCCACTTACAAGGATCCAAACATGATTGAAATAAAAACTCTAAATTAGGAAGATGATCAAGCTCCATTACCAATAGGGTCATGTTATGCTTACAATAAGGAGAGAGGGAGAGAGAGAGATGGAGAGGTAGCGATAGAAAGAGGGAGAGATAGAGTGGGGAAGAGTGAGAGATAGAGGGGTAAGGAGATAAAGATAGAGAGGAAGATAGAGATAGAGATGGAGATGTAGAAGGAGAGGGATATGGAGAGGAGGAGAGGAGAGAAGGATAGGGAGAGATAAAGAGAGAGAGGAGAGAGGGATAGATAGAGATGGAAGAGATAAATATATAAAGAGGGATAGAGATCAGGGAGATAGATGGATGGATAGAGATAGGGAGACATGTATAGAGATAAAGGGGGAGAGAGGAAAATAGAGGTAGAGATGAAGATAGAGTGAGAGAGGAAGAGGGAGAAAAAATATAGATAGAGAGATATAGGTAGAGGGAGAGATAAATATAGAGAGATATAGGGATAAAAAGAGGGAGAGATAGTGAGGACAAGATAGATATATATAGAGGGAGAGGGAGATAAAGAGATAAAGAGATATAGATGGTGAGATAGAGTGATAGAGAGATAGAGATATAAAGAGATATAGAGAGAGGGGAGGGAGAGAGAGAGAGAGACTAAGAGATAGACAACCAAAAATAATTAGATATAAGTATATAGAGATGGAGAGAGGGAGAGAGAAATAAGGAGATATAGAGAAAGGGAGAAACAAGTATGGGGAGATAGAGATAGTTGGGGAGAGAAAGAAAGAGAGATAGAGATATATGGGAAGAGAAAGAGAGATGGATATATATGGGAAGAGAAAGGAAGAGAGGTGGAGATAGAGAGGGGAAGATAGAGAGGGGGAGGGAGATAAAGAAGGGAAGATAGAGAGGGGGAGATAGAGAGGGGGAGGGAGATAAAGAGGGGAAGATAGAGAGGGGGAGATAGAGAGGGGAAGATAGAGAGGGGGAGGGAGATAAAGGGATATAGATAGGTAGAGGAGGAGAGATAGAGAAGAGGGGGAGATAGGGAGAGATAGGTTGAAGAGGAAGAGAGAGAAGAGAGGGAGATAGATAGGTAGAAAAGGGAGAGAAAGAAGAGGGGGGGAGAGGGAGAGGGATATGTAGAGAGGGAGAGAGAGAAGAAGATAGGGGAGAGAGGGAGAGATAGCTCAATACATATAGAGGGAGAGGGAGAGACATAGAAAGGGGGTGATATAGAGAGATAGAGGGGGATGGTGAAAGAGATAGAGAGATCATGATAGAGGTAGAGAAAGATATGGATATAAAGAGATAGAGAGAGGAGTGAGAGGGAGATAAAAAGAGAAATACAGAGAGTTATAGAGCAGTAGAGATGGAGGGAGAGATGGAGTGAATGAGAGAGAAAGGGGGGAGAGGGAGAGATACCTCAATAGATAGAGGGGGGAAGAGGGAGTGACATAGATAGTGGGAGATATAGAGAGATAGAGAGTGACAGGGAGAGATATATCAATCACCCTCCCTATATCTCTATCTATTCATACTTATCTCTTTATCTCTCTACCTCTCTCTATCTCTTTGTCTCCCTTTCTATTTGTATGTTTCTCATTATCTCCCTCTCTCTCTATATTTTCTTCCCTCTATTTATCTTGATCTCCCTATCTCTTTATGTGACTTTATCTCTATCTATGTATCTCTCCTCTTTTCTCTCTTTTTCTTTATCTATTTTTATCTATCTACCTCACTATCTCTACCTTTCTTTGTCCCTCTTTATTCCTATATATCTCTACATATCTCTCTCTATATCTATCTTTCTATATCTCTATCTCCATCTTTATCTCTCTATTTCTAGATTTATCTTTATCTCCATCTCTATCTCTATCTCCATCTCCATCTCTATCTCTATCTCTATCTCTATCTCTATCTCTATCTTTGTTTCTCTCTCTTCTCTCTTTTTTCCTATGTATCCCTCTTTTTATCCCTTTATTTCTATCTTTTCTCCTCCTTTGTCTCATTTTGCTTCCTCTCTCTTGCTCTCTTTCTCTTTTTTCTCTCTCCACCTATCTATATCTTATCTCTATCTCCCTCTCCCTTTTCTCTTCCTTTCTCTTTCTCTCTTTCTCTCTCCATATCTTTGTCTCCTTAAGTGTGTAATGGGTACATTGAAGAGGTCTTAAAGGAGAATTGTCATATCTTTAATCAAATGGAATGCTACCTTGAGCATAACTCCCAAAGGACACATGCCATCCTTGGATTGTTGACATGAAACAACCAATCAAAATTTAGTTTCTCTTTTCCCTCTCTCTCTTTTCCTTTGTATCTCTTATATTTCTCTCTCTCATGCTCTCTCTCTCTCTCTCTCTCCCTATCTATCTAAGTTCATCTCTTTCTCTCATTCTCTATCTTTTTAGTTTATCTCTTAGTATTAGCTAATAGGGTACATATATTGTGAGATTTGAGCTTGAAACAAATCTCATGCCTGGAAACCACTCTTGTGTCATTGGAAAACATGTTTCAACTGCCATTTAATGGTAAACCAACTCTAGTGTAATGGTAAAATCCTCTAAAATATCAGGTAAAAGCCTATATATACTATTATATAATAATAAATATAATTATATTATATATAATTTAATCTAATATTACTATTATATTAAATATATATTATATTAATTATATTTTGTATTATATAAAAATATACTTATTATTAATTATTAATTATAATAATTTTATATGTATTTAATAATTTTGTTAAAGAATATAATATATAATTATAATAAGTACAATAATTATAATAAGTCGAATAATTATATTATTTATTATGTAAAATATAGCTAATATATACTTAATTATGTAGAATATTAAAACCTAAATGGCACCATAATTTTCATTTTAGTTAACATACTCTAAAACCTTCATCAAAACCTTATTTTTAGGTTGTAGTTTGTTAAATTGGAGAAGTGAAAGGTCAATACTAGTGATCAGGAAGAGTTTGGAGGAGTGAAAACCCTACATATCAATATGTGTGTGTAGGAGTGCACATAACTTAGTGCAACAGGGTAGGAGGAAAGCCAGAGCAACGAGGTTGAGGGCACTTAGGGAAAATTGATGACCAAGAGACAATGAGTACTGTAAGTGATTTATATCTTTTATATTGGCACCCTCATTCTCTTTAACCTGAAATTTTCATGCCTTTCCAAAGATCTTCTCGTACATTGGCAACCCCATTCTCGTAAAATGGTATAAGATAAGATAGAAAAAATAAAATAGTTATATTCAACCATACCCTAACTAGAATGCATTCCCAAGAAATTTTTGTAGTCTTCAACTCTGCAGATGGATCAAAACGTAGCTACTAACTTGCCCACTTAGAGCTGCAAATGCCTCTACCATTGATCAGGATTGAAATTCCCTTATAGAGTCCCTTTCTCAACCCTACTTGTGATGCTAAGAAGTCAAGTCCTATATCAATCTTGGTTCAACATTGTGACACTTAGAAAGTATCAAAATGTTGATATAATGCATATTGTTTGAAGGGTTTACATGCTAGGCTAGTTAATTTGATTACAATACCCCTAATGGATCCACTAAACTATATAATGGTCCTATAGGTCTTGGGATCAAAATCCATATCACAAGTAAAACATTGAACCCACATGAGTTTGCCTCTATTTGGCCACATACATATATACATGCTCATAAAGTGGTCTCAAAGGCCATTTATTGCATTCAATTATTATTTGAAAAATACATTAGTTAGTAGAAATAAGTTAAATCCATAAATGTAATGTTACAAAATAAATTAGTTAGTAGACATTAGTTAGAAGATATTTCCAATATGAAATTTCTTATGACTAATAAATCAATCATAAGAAATTTCATATTGGAAAGATCTTCTATGATCCCTACATGATAGCTGCTCAATTGAATTCCATCCAAAGGATAGCATCACTAGACAGGTGCATGGATAGTAGTGGTTCAAATTTTCAAATGAGAAATAGCATCATTCAAATATTCCTGAAGGCAATGGACTTATGGAATGAAAAATCAAATTAAAGCATACCAAATGAGGGAACGAGACTGTCCTACATGCTAGAAGAGGAATATGTCCCCCTAGAATAAGAGGGCCTTTTGTGAGGTTTCCAAAGGTCATCTTTTTTTGCATCATTTGAGCCTCCCCATCCTTCATCATGGAGTTTAAACTGGTTTTATATGCACTTGCTTCTCCACATTATTTCTCATTCATATTGATATTTTCAAGAGGTGTCTTATCATCTTGTAAACAAGTTATGCAACGTTTCCTCTATATAAAATCTTATCAAAAGGAAGAGCATTATACCAATTTATCCAGGTTTAAGAAGGTTGATGAATAGACCAAGCCCAATTCCATATTTGTTTGGGAACATTTCTTGAACTATACTTGATGGTAGACTAGTTCTCAGGAGGTTTCTTAATTTGGGACTGAAGTATCTCTACCTTTTCCATTAATAAGTCAATCTCTTATGAGATCTTATTAGTGATATCCTATATTCCATGAATGAGCATCTCCATATGGTTAAGGTATTATTCAACATTATTTTTTTGAGACATCTACTATGTTGATGTCCTAGTTTGTCACAATAGAGCACACATTACTTTTGATTTGGTTGGTCAAAAAAAATTATTGAGCCTTCCCAAGCCTAAGAAGGAGACCCAAGAGGATAGGTAAATGTGGTATCTCTTTACTAACATGAAGATAGATAATCCTAAGAGCCATATCTAAGAAAATTGTGAAAGCTAGATAAATTTGCTACTCTTGCTAGATTGTGAAAAGAAAAGGTTTTGCAGTTCTTTTCTTTTCCCATTGTGATCCCCCAAAAGCCTTTATTTTTTTGCAATTCAACTATCTCCTATTCTCAAATGACATGGTTGTCCTCATTTAGCATGGAAAGTCATTTATTTTGGGTTTATTTTGAATTGAAAGGGCACTTGGAAAAAGATGTTATAAATTATTTTGGACCTTTTAATCATTGCAGATATTTTTCCAAGCTTTTTGATGCTTCAAAGTTCAAATAGTTCAAAAAATGGACATTGTTTTCCAAATTATGTGTCCTTGAAGTTACCTTGATATCCCTATGAAGCTCAAAGTAAACTTTAGAAAATTAATTTTTTTTGAAAATTCTCTGACTTGATTTCATTACACGAAGTGTCACTATCTAATTTGTAGATTGCATGCTGACTGAGCATCTTTAAATACATCCCTTCAAAATATTGAACTAATCCTTTTTTGTCACATGTTGGAGTTGATTTCAATTATTTTAAAATTTCAATTGTCTTTATAGTCTCTAATGTTGTGTGTCAGTTTTTGATTGATTGGAGTGGGAAGCATTTGAACTTGCCACCTTAAGGTCCCACAACCCAGGCATTGTGAGTCAGTGGTTGGGATAGGTTCTCAACCACGAGCTAATCCTTTTCATTTACCCTTTAACTAATGGTCCTCTTCTTCTATGCTTTAATGCATTTCCCAATTTATTATGTGTGGAGCTTTGCTACTCAACAACAATGTCTTGTCTTTCATAACACTCTGACCTGCCCATGTGTAGTATGCTACCTTTTCATTGGGACAACAACTTCCAACACTCACTTATTACCATATTTACACGATTGGGCTATCCTTGCCAGTAACACAATATTCTAAGGAGATGTCAAGTTTTAAATTATTGGTAAAATATTGGAAAACTCAGGGCATGAGTTTGAGGGGTAAAACTTCAAAAATACTACACTATATATGCCTTGAGGAGTTTTTGCAAGGAATCTAGTTTTATGAATGGTTTTTGAATGTTTTTCTTGTAGGTCTCGAAAATTGAGTTTTGTTAAAAATCGCGATTCTTTAATTACTCCCAAAATATGAAGAGCTAGACTTGGGAACTTGAAATGTAGCCTCCTTATGATGCATTGATTACTAAATGAAATGCAACAAAATTTGGACTCATATTTCCACAAGATTCAAATCCTAATTGATTGGTTTTTCTCTTCTTGTAGATTGTTAATCTTACAAAAAAAATCAGAATTGTAGTAGGTCTGACACCCATGTTGCTGGTTTAGATTTGGGGTTTGGGTTTGTTGGTTTGCCACTATCATTGATTGTTGTCCCTTCACGATTTCCCATGTATATTTCATTATATTTTTGGGGGATATTTATACGATCTTATTTGGATCATGAAGTTGGATTTGATTCCACTAAGCCATTATTCTCATTCACTAGTTGAAAGGTATGCAACTTAGAAACACTCTCAACATTCCTTATATGATCTTTTTCAGTAAGAAAAAAACATGCAAATATGGTAAATGTGCTATAGAGGTTCTAAATGTTTCTAAGGTGATCTGGATACCTTTGGGTCAAGAAAGCACAAAGTAGTATGTATAGAGAGAAAACCATAGTGGTGCCAAGATGGTGGTTCCGATTGTATTATGGCAGTTGTGCTTGTCTTGTGGTGTTTGCATATCTCAAAGGTTTTTCCTTGATGGATGTGGTGGTTCTTCCAATGTTGGATAGAAAAAAGTGACATCTGAAGATTGTTTCTCTTTATGTTCTTTGGCATTTTGGAATGATTGTTCAGTTCATTTGTGTTGCATTCAATTAAATATTCCCTTGCAGGATCTTTCCATTCACTTGGAGATTCATTCATTCATTTTTGGTTGAGTGTTCTAGGAAGCTGTAGTATGTAAGTGGAGTAGGAGAGTGTGAATTGAAGCAATTTGTAGAGCATTATAAGTTGCAAGGTTTCCTTGATATTCTTTTTGTGTCCATGGAGATCTCTAAAAGGTAGTAAACTTGTTAAAATATTAAAGGAGATAGTGGCAAGAGAAGAAAAATCCTCTCTTTGGAGTTCCATGGAGGTTTCTATAAGGTAGTAAGCTTGTTAAAATACTAAAGGAGATGGTGGCAAGATAAGACAAGTCTTCTTTTGGAGTTCCATGGAGATCTATAGAAGGCAGTGAGCTTGTTAAAATACTAAAGGAGATAGTGGCAATAGAAGACAAGTCCTACTCTTTTGGTGGTTTTTCACATTGAATTCTCTTGGGTAAAATTCAGTGTATTGAGATTTTTTTTTGTATGTTTGCAGTTCTTTCTTATTCTTTCCATGCATATGGTTTACACTATTTACAACACTAAATAATCTCATTTCTTAGAAAACATAACTGTTTCCTGAAGTAGATATTATGAGGACAAAAAGAAGGCCCAAACTCATGCAAAAATTAGTGAACTTAGGCTCAAACTAGCTGTCAACTCATAACTAACCCATGGAGCACTCAAACTGAACTGAAAATCCCTCAAAAAGTGGGTCCAAGCCTACGAAAATCATCTCGTTTTTTTCAATCCGCCCATGATAATTGGTACTCCATTTGTATTGAGTATGACGATCTTTAGTTGATGACTCTGATTCTTCTAGTTACATCTACATCATTTGCATGATTTTACTAAAGGAGGATTAAGTGATTAAATATTAAAAATAACCAAATGTATGATTATTTTAATATTTAATGTGGAAAAAACCCTCCTTATTTTCATTTTAAATATTAATGTAATAATACATTAATATTTAATTACATATTTTCTCCAAATAAAATCATGCAAAAATGCATGAGCCAAAGTGTGTCTAACACTTGTGGAAAGGAATAATGACTGAGTTGTTTAGTTCACTCCTCCATATGCATGGACTCCTGCATCATATCTCTCCTTTCTTTGCATGAAAATGAACTATAGGACATGGGATATTGCAAAGTTTACTTCTCATAAGGCATGCAAAAATAAAGGAATCAAATATCTAATCAAAACTTCAATGAATTGAAGTTGATTATGCACAGTCACAGGCTTCATAAAATAATAGGTCTTTTTGACTTAAGAAGTCATAGACCACGGTGAATGAAGAAACATAATGGTTTATCTTAAATCATTGGCAAGAATAAACCTTCATCAAGTTAGGGAAGACAAAAAGCTTTTAAACCCTAATCATCCATCATCATTTCATTTGACTACTGGTGAGGAAGTTTGTTGTGCCGCCATGAAAAGCACTAGGGTTTATGTTTGAAGCACAAAATTTGAGCCTCTGTAGTTTGATTCCTCCCCTATGAATAGTGGTAAGTTGATTTTTGAGCCATTCATGGCTTCTACTCACTATTTTAAGTTGTTTCATATTCCATTTTGTAAACAAAAAGGCCTTTAAGGCTGCAGACATGCATTTTTTCCTTATGGATTTTTTAACTCCTTCACAATACTGTGTTTTACCTTTGTTTCTTTCCTTGGTGCCGTGAGAGCTCAACCCCTAATTGGAAGCTCTAAGAGAGCTTAGTTGTGACTTATTGGTTCTCCATTAGGCATATAATGGTGAGTTTCGATTTGTGTCCCTACTTCCTCTTAATATGAGAGCTTTTGAAATCTTTTCCTATAGAAAATGAATTGATAAATATCTTATGAAAAGAAGAACATCTCCAGGCTGTGACCATTGAATGTATTTCTTGTCTTTGTCTTCATTTTTTTGTTCTTATTCCTTGCTTCAGTTTTGAGATTCAATAGAAATACTCAAATGGTTTTTAACCTTTTGTGAGTTGATAGATATTCATGAGTTAAAAGCATTAGTACAGGCTGCGAGCCATGCTTTTCTTGATCTGGGTATTTGAAACTATGAAATTATTACCTTTCACTTTTTCTTGGGTCCAACCCACAACAATATCTATACATTTTGTATTTTTGGTAAAAACCCTCATGTGGGTAAACCCTGATAAGAAGAAAATTTACATTCTCTTGTATCTAATCCATTCTCATGCTTTTTGGCATGAAACCCCTCCATATATTCTACAGATATAAATTTTATATGGGTAATCACTGTCATACCCACTCTTTTTGAGATCATTGCTTCCTTTTTCACACATGGTTGCTCCATTTCAGTGCTCACTATGATTTTTTTTTTGTCACTTGTTTATGTCTGTAGCAATCTTGTTATGAAGTTGAGTTATCATTTTTGTCCAACATTATGAATGAAAAATCCAGAAAAAAAAACATACACTGTATTCCTGTATTTTACTTGGTAAAAATGACAACCTATTGCTGATTATTTTGATCTTTGATCATTTATGTTGCTGTTGAAAACTTTCAGTTTGACCATTTTCCTGTAGCAATGTATACCAATTTCCTATAGCATTAATGTCTACATGCTTGAAAATTGAATGATGTAGATGAAATAACAATCCTTGCTATTTCTCCTATGCTTGTTTCATCTATTTAATGTTGTCTCAACTCTTTTGCATTGTATTCACTATCAATGCATATGGTTGTCTTCTTTTATTTTCTCTGTCAAGGCTATCAAAGAAACCCTTCAACACTTGTTCATTTTTTGTCTTCTGTAGCCTATGCATATGCTTTAAATCTCTAAAAGATAGCTCATGTTTGAGTACTCTATTTTCCTTTAGTATAAAGGAGCTCCATACTTAATTTAAATGCAAAGTAGAGCTGAAACTGAGATAAAATAAATGCAGTTGCTGCTCATTCAACATGTTTCCTTTTATATTGTTCCTCTAAATGATGAGCAAGAGGATGTTATTCTCAATATGTTTTCATCACAATGAATTAAAGGCTTCTTTTATGGATTTCTCTTATTATGATAGTCCTTTCTTGATGACTATTATGAATATTTAATGACTCTTATGTATTGATGATACATTGAAATGTTGCTTATATTATTATTATGAGCTGGGCTCAACCCTTGTGGGAGCCACATTTCTCACCACTCACAACAACATCTGTTGATTAAAATGATCTAATTATACCTGTTCTTGCACACTAAACAAACAGATTAGAAAAATAATTAAAGTTGAAAGCTTTCATTGAACTTTGTGCTCCCTGAATGTCTGCCTTTCTTATGACTTAATCATCCAGTGAATGCCTGATTGGATGTGTATTGCATTTCTATTGGTAATGTAGGCATGAAGTAGGATGTGATTTATCATCTCTCTAACACCATCTCTTAACAATCTTGTAGATGCATTTGGAGCTTAGAACTACTGCAACTTGGAGACATGACAACTGTATACTTTAAGTGTAGCGACGATTCATCATTCTAGGCAATGAAAAATCACCTTCTCTCTTATGCCTATACTATCTTCAATTGTGTCGTGCACATTTCTTTCTTGTATTCATTATTTGATTATGGAAATCAAATTAAGTTACTCCCACGACTTGTGTGGGACTTTGGTTTTTACAATATGAATAAAGCAACATTACTATGCAATTTAATGATTTATTCTATTACAATCATTCAATTTTAAGGCTTTTGATATTCTCACCATCTATAAGAACTTCTAAAGTAGGATCATTCCTAAATTCAATATTTCCTTACACACTACCCAAACCCTCTTGATTAATGCTTGCAGGTGGCTGAAATATCATCTCATAAAGCCTATGAGAAGAGGTCTTTCCTTGCTCAAATGAACATACAAGCTGTTTCCAATTAATAACTCCTCATGTGTACCCATTTCTACAAGTTGGCCTGCTTCCATAATAACAATATAGTCAATGTTCCATTTCTACAAGTGATAATGAACCAAGATCAAAGACAAACAAACATATAGTATGTTTATGATGATGATGCAATGATAACAATGCAATTAGGATCTTATTGTAATGCTCTCATATAAATAATCTTCTAATGATTCTTATATCCTCTTCATCATTTTCGAATGAATAAAGAATGTCCTTAAATACAACATAGCACAAAAATCTTCATGAATAATAGGTCAATAATAGGAATTACAAAATTCGTTCAAATGTATGTAATATCATACATTTGAATGAATAATTTTTTTAAAAAAACATCAAAAATTCCTCAAAATTTTGACGAATATCTTGCAGAGAACCATAAAACTTCTAACGAAGTTGCTATACATGCGATGATATTTTCGTCACACTTTCGATGGTATTTTTGTCGCATGTACAACAATTTCATCAAAAGTTTTATAGTTCATCACAAGATGTTCGTCAAAATTTTGATGAATGTTTGATGTTATTTCGACGCTTTCGAAGATGCAGTTCGCATTGTGTTGTGGTTATTTTTCATCGCTAGATGGACGAAGTTTGCATCAATTTTTTTACGAACATTGGTTCCATTTTCTGTGGTGATGACCGACGATGCTAGGTCATGGTTTTGACGTTTAAAAGTGGTTGAAAAAGTGACAAAAAACTAGCAACGAAATTTATATGAGTGTTTCATCCGTATTTTGACAATAGTTTGTCGGTATTTCAACAAACATTCATCATAATTTGGAGTCAAATATAGTAGTGTGATTGCATGTGCGTAATGTGATCCCCCGTATTGTTTTGTTTGATGTATCCCTCTCTCTTTGTGACATTCCTATATTTGTACCTACATTATTCTCTATGTCGTAAACATTTTATCTTTTCCATTTGTCTTGTGTTTTCCTTTTTGGGATGATGCAAGGCGTCGAGACATTCATGTCTCTTCCATGTTGACCCAAAATATTTTCCTTAATCTTTTAATTTTTCTTGTGTTTTCCTTTTGGAGATGACACAAGGTGTGGAGAAATTCATGTTTCTTCCATGTTGACTCAAAATGTTTTTCTTTGTTTTCGCTCACTTTGTGTCATTCTTCTAGTTCTATGAGTATTTGGGGAATGATGACATTTCTGAGCTCTATAAAAACATTATAGCAATAACATATTGACCCCAAATCCATGGATCCCTCATGTGTTTGGAGTTTCATTTTGGGGGAAATCCCTCTCTTTCCTTTTGCATGACATAGCTTTATTTGTAAACATATGACTTGGCATAGGGCTTTCCAAATAAGCTCTCATGTCTTCTTTATTGTTAGCATTTATCATTTGCTACTTTAAAGTAATTGCTCACAACATGGTGTTTAGCAATTTCTTTAAAGTGGGGGAATACTTTGGCATTATTCTTTTGCATTTCATGTTTCATGGTGTAGTATTTTTAATTCTCATGATGAGTCTTTTGCTTTGTAGTGACATCGGGTGTGATGTCCTTTAAGAGCATGATCTATCTTAGCATATTGAATTCCTCTTAGTGGCTTGATGTGACACACTGCATCCCCTAAGTTGTGAATCTTCTATTCTTTGATTGGTCCTCTCTTGGAGACATTAGGCTCAATTTTCCCTAAGTTAAGACCTTACATGCCCTAAGCAAGACTCCTTTGAACGTTCCTTACACTATTTTTGCACTTACAATTTTGATTATATGGCTACCTTGCATGCTTGTAGAGCCATCTTGTTTTTTCATGAGTTTGAAGCATACGAAGCCTTACTTGCCTCATGAAGCTCAAAGTTCATTATTGTGTGGCACCTTATCAAAGTTATTAGGAGGTATAACTTTTGTCTAGTTGAACTAGAAGCCTACCGAGGCATGAATTTCCCATAGCCACTTTCTTGTGTGTGTGTGAGCGCATATCGGTCACATGTGTATGTGTCTCACCTTTTGGATACTAACCTAATGGACAACCTGAATTTCTATTGCCTTAGAGTCAGCGTGCATTTTTTGGAAAAAAACAACTTAGATTTGATCCACATTGTGCGGGACAAATGGTCGAAGATTGATCCATCCCTTTTGTTTTTTTTTTTCTTTCTTTTTTATGTCTTTGGCAGTGTATGCTTTTTCCTTTTTACTGCTCCTTATATCATTTTTCATGTGTGTTATTTTGTGCCTATGTTGGTTTGTCATAGGATCTCAATCTTGGAGGCTTGCACAACCCTCTTGATCATTTTTGTCCTCTCTTACTAGCATTGGTATATTAGGACCCCTCTTGATGTGTGTTGGTCTAATTTAGTGTGAGTTTGAAGCAAGTTCATCCTCTCACTAAAGTGGGGCTAAATTTAGTGTCGAAAAATGTCATCCATGACCTTTTCACACTTGTTTGGGTCCTCCTTGTTAAATTGGACTTAATGTTGCCTTGATTTAATGTTGTAATGTGTTTAACACATTCACATTAGGTATTGGGCCCTTGTAAACTAAATGAACTTAATTGTACCTTGTTTAGGGTGTTGTAAAGTGTTGTATCACAATTTCACACTTATATAGGGTTTTCATTATTAATTGGGCTTCTTTATGCTTTAATTGGCCTTATTTTGCATCCACAAGCCTTAATTAATGCATCTTTCTGAGGATAATCCTAACATAAACCAATATCCAATCATAATTCATGTCTTTTTAGGTTGTGTGGCCCAAATTTAGTGATCTAGGACTCATACGTCACCTTGGGCGTATGATTCCCACCTAAGTTTTGGGGCCCTAATCCTGATTTCACATGAATCTAAGCATTTCTTGAAAAATGTGTCCCATAGCCTAGCCTAATGGGACTCATACGCCACTTTTGGTGTATGAGTCCTGTGTGGCTTAAAATTAAATGAAATTCAAAGTCTTGGTGAGATTTTATTCTCCTATATTTTATGTCGGCTTGTAGTGTTGTAATTTCGAGAAATTTGGAATAACAAGTATAAATACAAGGTTATTTCACTCATTTTCACCTAGCAGGTTTACAAGTGACCTAGCACCTTGAGTATTCATGCATTATAGAAAATTGGAGTTTATAATAGCATTCAAGAGTTGATTATCAAGCATTTTGGAGCATTATTCAAATATCAAGCATCATGTCAAAGTCATCATGCATCATGTTTTTTTTTGAGTTAACAATTGTGATGTAGGGTTTCATGATTCAAGCAAGATTCAAGATCTACATCCATTGGAGCCATTTCATACATGTTTGCAACACTTTATTACTAGGGTTTGGTGAGTTGCAACATTACATTTTGTTCATTCATCATTCCTTCATTTCATTTATTCCTTTACAAGGTTTAATTGCCAAAACAGGGTTTGACCAAGGAAAACCCCTTCCTACTAACAAAACAACATTTTCCCCTCTCTTTAGTGTGTGATTTTCAGATCTAGGTTGAAGACATATTGAAGAGCAAGATTGGACAGAAGTTGTTAAGTTGTAAAGTTTTCCAAGTTGTCACCTTGTTTAGGAGAACATTAGAAGACATATACAGGGAAGAATTCAACATTTGAGTCCCAAAAATTAATTTGAGAAGATTCAGTAGAGATTGAAGAGTAGATTTAGGTCCTAATTCTCTAGAAAATCCAAGCAAGAATGATATGCTACTTCTAGTGTATGAGTCCTAGGATAGTGAAATTTCCATACTTCAAGTGTTTCAAACTCATCTTTGTTAGATTCTTGTTCCTACCTAGAAACCCTAATTTGGGACTAAATTTCCCAGAATGGCATATGATTCCTAGTGGACATTAAATTCAACATATTCAGAATTCCAGGTGTTCAATCAAGTGGCTACAGGTTTCTAGGTGCCCCTCTTTTCTCCTTTTTCTTTCTATTTTGTTTTGCATATCATTAGGTTTTTTCATTAAATCTTTCATATTACTTGTCTTTCCAAGCCCTAGCTTGGTGGTGAAACCCTCTTTAGTCATTAATCATACCCTAGGACACCCTATTGCAAGATATCTTTCCCCTACTTCATCCTCGAATTACAATCTCTAGGGTTTCCTTGAATGAGAGTGTAGAAGATTGTTGTTTTGTCCTAAACCATAGTTTAACAAAAAAATTCCACCTTTCACATGGAAAAGCATCTCTCTTATCCCCTAGGAAATTTTTTAGAAATGCAATATTTGTAGTGGATTCCTCTCTTGAGAATAGTTTTTGTATTCCATAAAGGGATACTATCTCCATTTCCAATAATAAAGGTGATAAGGATTGGGAAGTTAGTGATGAATCTAAATTTTTGGAGCTAAAGGATGTTCATTTATAGGATATGGATTTGATGTTAGAGGAGTTTGATAAAATTTCTACTAAAAAAATGGGTTGTTTTATTGTTGTTAAGGGGAAGGAACTTATGGGATTTGGTCTTGGTAAGAGAATGCCAAAGGATGTTGACACTCAAGGTATGGGTTCTATGTCTGAGGAGACTTTATGTACACATAGGGGTGGCCTTTTTGAACTTAAAGGGAAGGTGTTTGAGGAGTCCAACCTTGGTGTAAAAATGGATTTGAGTATTAAGGAGTAGAGGATTTTTGTGATGATAGAGGGAAAGGTATAGTGAAGGGTTTCCATAAGCCTGCCATTGGTGCTTATTTTCTTGAAAATTTGAACCCCTATCCTAGCCCTCAATAGGACCTAACCTTTCCCATTTCAAGGATGAATCTTTCAAAGCTAGAATGAATGTGGTTAACTTAATTATTTAAAACATGTTTGGGCCTCATGAAAAATCATCTATCTTATATAACCTCACAAAATGGCTCTTTTTAAGCTAAATGTAAAAATGTCATTATTGGATGCAAAGCTTGATGGAGAGATCATTATTCCTCATGAACAAGATAATTTATTTTTTAAGCATTGGGAGGCCATGATTGATATCAATAGATTCCATAAATGGAATAATCAAAGCAAATGGAAATAATTTTATTATTAGAAAGAGATATTCAACATAAAAGTAATTTGAGAAAAGTCATGGAAGTAAGAAAAAGAACTATTAAAATTAGCGTGTTGGGAATTAAGATGGTGAATAAAAAACTAAAGGATCCCTCTCAAGATTTTGGGCATGCTCAATCTCAAACTAAAAAGAAAAATGGTTCTATTGGCTCTAATTCTTGTATTGTAAATTGTACTAGAAAAACCAAAATAAGGATAAAAGGGAGATGGAGTTCTTCAACATACATGCAAAATTTTGCTAGGAGGATCTAGAAGTGACTAAAGCTTCGTATAATTTATACTAGCTTCTTGAATGGTGGTCCTTTTCTTTTTGTGTCATGTTTTTTATATTCTATCTTTAAGTTTGTGTCTCTTTTGTTCTCAACAACTTTCTTTTAATTCTACTAAATTGTTTAGTTCATGTCATTCTATTTGTAAAATAGATTCCAAATCCTTTAAAAACCTATTTTCCACTCTAATAAAAAACATAATTACATAAAATTCACTATTACAATAAAATAGATAATTATTATTTACCATTTTTGAAATTAAATTTCTATTTATTTCCATTTAATTTATTTTAGTATGATATTTTTTTTAAGTGTACTATTTTCTCTATAACTTAAATTCTTGAAAGGACGAGACCTTTCAAAGTTTTATTTTAAAATATATTTAAGATTTTCTTTTTTAATTAAATATTGAACATGATATTTAAGCTTTACCACACTCTAGAGACTATCACCATAAGCTACCACAATATGTTGACTGATTTCATAGTTGATTGATTCAATCTTCATTGCTTCTCATAGTTATTTATTGTTTTGATTCTTTCAATTCCTTCAAATTTATCTTCATTCTCATGTAGGCGATAAATGAACTAGTAAGGAAAATAGATAGTTTTAGGAGTCTCCAAATGAGTTGATATGTCGAATCTTCCTTTTGTGATGACAACCTATACACTTGAAAAATGGAAAGAGGAAAAGGGCTATGTTGTATAGGGACTTTCCTTAGTCAAATCTTGTGTTGGTGTTCCCACCTCCACAACAATTATGATGATAGAGAGTACATGACCATGATGATAGTGGGAATAATCATAATGATAGATCTTACCATTCATATTTGAAACCATTATTGGAATAATGTAGCCACACAAATCACAAACAAGGAGGAAAAAGAGGCTTCCTTGAAATCCTACAAGTGTTAGTACACATGATAATGATAATAACAATAAATAACATGCAACAACACTTGGACAAAGCTTCACTATGACAAAAGACTAAAAATCCATAATGTTCAATTAGAGTCTATAGTAGAGTCACACATGTAAGAATATAAAGTTTCGTAGAAGACTTGGAAGTTGTTTTTGATTAGAGGAAAAATAGGTTTTGAAGGGGCCCCAAAACCATTTACAAACAAGTTTTGAAGGGACCTAGAAACCTATTATAACAACAATGCTTCCAAGAGAAGACTTGGAAGTTGTTAGAAAGACATCTAGTTAGAGTTCTTTGAAAAATGGGGAGAGGTTGTATATATAGGAAAATAATCACATCCTCAACTAACTATTTTGGTTAGGTTGACAAGCAAGGTCACATCCCTTAATGTCACAAGGCCAAAATTTGAATTCAAATCAATTTTCCACATATGAATTAGATGTGAGCATATTGTGCTAGTTTCTAGGAATACTTTTATCTAAAAGAGCTTGATAAGAAAGGACTTAACCGAGTTTTCTAGAAAGATGATGAAACAAGCACATTACAAAAATAATCAAAAAAACATGTCAAACTAGGAGTCAAACCTAGCATGAAATTATAAGAGGAAACAATTTATGATGATAAATTTAGCCCCTAGTTTAGGAAGGGTATGCACTTATGGTCATACCCATAATAAATTATAGAGAAGCCAAAGTATTTTCATCAAAATGCTAGAGAGATAGGACTACAATACGCTAAGAGATGTGATAGCCTCTAGGCTTAGGATCCTCCCAATGTAAAGATAAAAATGCCACACACACATAATACATGTAGGACGAAGGCACACACATATATTAAGTTGAAAAAACCATGATTATAAACATAATAATTCAAACATACGCGAAGAATGAATGGAAACTAAAATGATCGAAGGTATGGTGTCACAGACTAGGAAGATCCACAAATTCTTACTAGGATCCATCCAAATGAAACATGCATAATTCATAGGCTATAAGTGTCCTCTATTTTCTACATGTCTCATGAGCACATGAAAACATCACAAGCTAGTAAAATTAGTTGTTTACTAGGTGAGTTTCACAAGTAGCAAATTGAAACAACACAGGCTAGTAAAATCCACTATTTACTAAGTTAGTTTCATGTCAACTATATACAAAATCATGGGCCAAAAGAACATGTTGTTTGGTGGGAAAATCCAATAAAACTCTACAAAGATGATTAAGAGGTGTTGCAATATTACAACCAACTTTGTGGTGTGTGAATAAATTGAAGTGCATAGTGGAATGTATTCCCCCATCTTAAAGTAAATTCTAACACCAACTGATAAAAAATTCCTTTAAGGTAGAAAGAGTGATGCAAAACATGCACAAGATCTTTCTAAAAGCCATATGGAAAATGATATGTTCCTAAAAGCTACATCATGACAAGAAATATCATACAATAACACAAGGGATCCAAGGACCTATGGTCAATATGAATGTGTGATAAATAATGTATACTAAAATAATAATTTTGAATTGACATCATTCCTCAAATACAGTGGAATGAGCACGAAGGAAGAATAAAACATTCATCCCAAAAAGGTGTAAAAATTATATTTACGAAAAATTTGGGAGAATGAAGATACATAAATAGGAATGTCACAATAGATTCATTCCCTTTGTATCCTTTGTTGGAAGTTTTCTTATCATTGATGAGATTGTTGGCAACATAAGCATGAGCATATACAGTGTTGCCATTCATGTCAACATTGATGTACTATTGTTTAATTAGTATGAGTGATTGTGGTGATGGAAATTTGGTATACAGGTGCAAGATTTTTGGTCTAGTACAAAACAAATGTGTTGATTTTGGCTAAGTCACAAAGTTTATCTTTTAGTATACAAGGAACTCATTTTGAGTTCTGCATTGCTCTTCCATGAATAATTAGGTTATGTGGTTCTAAGTAAATTTTGGTATATGTTGGAGGATCTTAAATACAAATTTTCATGTCTTGATGTCCTTCGGTGTCAAAGATAGAGTTGATAGAGTATTGGGTTTTCCAGTGATGGTGTTACTAATGTATAGTACATAATTGGAATGCTCCACATTCCACCATGGAATAACATTTGGTTATGCAATTTTGTGGGAGACTTTATAGGTGTCTAAAGCATGAGTAGTCCAAGTGGGAAGTGTTTTGGTGGTTCGCATGTTGTGTTGCGAATGAATAGATGGTTCATGTCACCAATCTTTTTCTATTTGGTGTTGACCTAAAGATTTTTGGGGTTTTGTGAAGTTAAAGTATAAATTAAGAAAACTTATGGGAGTAATTATAGGTCCCTACCAGCCTATTTTGGTGCATTACAATCTTTGGGGAATTTGTGATTGGATCTTGAGTTGACAAGTTGATGTATTTCATGTTTCATCTAATCAGGTCGAACTAATTAATATTGTCGGTGTTTTTGGATGTAATGCATATAAATGCAAGTTCATTTTAGTGTTGATGATATATGATGGTTTTTACACTATAGAAAAAGTGTGATAAAAATTCCTAAGAAGAATATGTGAATGTGATGAGAAGAAGGGAAAAGTGGGTGTAAGTGTTGAGAAACATGAAGTGTGTTAAGTCAATGTATTGAGCTTTAGTGGATTGTCTCTAGCATATTGTAGATGCATTGTATTAGTTCAAAATCTTGGTAGTGAGCCACCCTTTCTTTTTTCTCTCTTATTCTCCAAATAGTGAGTCCTTAAGATAGTGAGTCCACCTAGCAGTGAGCCTTTCTATAATATCTTGTAATCGCTTATAATATGTTGTGAGCTAATCCTCACTGTGGTTTTTCCTTTCTTGGGTTTTCCATGTAAATCTAGTGTTCTTATGTTCTATGATGTGATGCATTCTTTAATTGATTCTTTTCATTTCTATAAATTAGATGAAATATTTTGAATACATGTTTAAGGGGTTTCAAGGAATACTGATTCACCCTTGGGCTCTCAATATTCTAGGTGTTCAACAATTGGTATCAGAGCTTGGTTCCTTGGAAGAAACTTAATCGCTTGAGGAGGATCTTGAAGGTTGAACACATGGCTAATAGGATACATCCTACTCCTCCAAAAGAAATTCCTATGGTAGGGTTCATTGAAGAAGATTGCATGGTTGATATGAATTGAGAACTCAACTTAGCCCTTGAAGATCTAGAAAGAATTGAAGTGATAACAAAGATTTGATAGAAATTGTCAAGGAAGCAAATGAATGCATCATAAAGTTGAGGGAGAAAATCAAGAAGTTTAGAGAAATACATAAGGAGGTTAATGAGTAGTCAAGAAGCAATAAAATGAGACAATCACCAATCTAAAAGTGCAAGTTGAAGAAGGAAAAAGAGTTGAAAACTTCTTGAATGACAAATTGAAAAGAAAATCTGCAAAATGTTAAAGACTTAAAGAATAGGTTGTGATTTTGAGATCAAATTTGGAGAAAGAAAACAATCCTGAAGAAAAATTCAAGAAGAGCTCTACAATACTTGATGAAATGATTGTAAATCAAAAAAAATCTAAAGATAAAGGAGGATTAGGGTTTAAAAAAGGGGAAAGTTCAAAGGAAGATCAAACACCAAGTACTGGAAATAAGAGCAATGAAAAAAATACTTCAAAGGACCACCTATCAGACAACCAAATGCACAAAGGTACTCATCTTTTAATGGTTATTGAACATATTCCAATAATAAGTTTGGACATAAGGCTATAGACTATAGAAGAAAAATGAATCAAAATGTTCAATGTTTTCTCGGTCAGTGTTGTACATGCAATAGATTTGGTCATAAGGCTAGTGAATGCAAAAATAAGATAATGAATGGTTACAATAATGGCATGAGATTTCAATCTTTCAATGGACATTTTTATGCATGCAATGGATTTAGGCATAAGGCTAATATATGCAGATCTAGATTTCGTGGAAGTAAGCTTGTTCAAAATTTTGTCATATGTCACAAATTCCATTAACCTAGACATATAGCCTAATTTTGTAGAAGCAAGAATGTGAAGATTGATCTGGTAAAGAAGAATGATCCAGTGAATAAGGCTAATCTTGTAGAAATGAAGAAAGAGATGAACAAGATATGGAAAAAGAAAGAGTAGAATGAAGTTTTAATACTGATTTTGTACAAACCTATGGTACATATGTTTCCTCTAGAAACTAAATGAAGAGATTTGTCTTAGGGGGAGTATTAACAGATAATCAGTAAGCCCTTGCCAAAGATATGGTGTTGATACCTTCATCACGTTGATATAAGATGTAGGTTGACATAATTGACCTATTGGTTAAAACACCAATGAAAAATATTTTGTTATGAAGATCTACGAAGAGTTTGAAGGTGACTATGTCATTATAGTTAGGGTTCATCAATTTTTTTGAACTAATTTCAAATGAATGTAATTAATGCATTTTAGGTCATCCAAAAGTGTTTATAAGTGATTTATCTTATGAAAATGGATCATTTTCATTCAAGTGTTTGAAGATTGAAGAGTAGAGAAGAGGCGAGTTGAAATGATTCAAAATTTATGCATGAAACCCTAGCTAATAGATATTTAAAAGGTATTTAAAGATTTCTACTTTTCCATAGTTTCAAAATAATTTCAAATTGTTGCAATATGTATACCCTATAGAGAAGAAACTTGATGTTTGAAATTAATTTCCTATATTTTTCTATGTGGATGAATGGGTAAGATACACATTGAGTAGAATCCATGATAGATTCATCTGGTTAGACCTACCATAGATGATTAACAAAGAAGCCATTAGGGTTGTAACTGGGTTATGTTTTGAAGGATTGGTTCCTATTCTTAAATTAGTGAAAAATGAAGTGGTGATGAACTTAACAAGTGAAAAATATGACAAGAGAGATTTGATAGTTAAGGACATTAAAGATCTGACAGTTAAGTATGCCTCTATGATGATTGGATACAATTTTTTCTTCACAAATAGAATTTAGTTTCTACTACTGCAATCAATACAACATATGAGACGGTGAAGAAAAGAATGGATTATGACCTATGTGAATTGCTAAGGCTATAGTTGTTAGAATTTTTTTAGAAGACTAAGGACTCCTGGTACCCCTTCAAGTATGGTACCTTGATTATATGCTTATTATTTTACTTTCTTAGAGAAATTCCTCGTGTAAGAAATGTGGTGTGGTTAGACAATGTGCTTGTGGCTAGATAGATCAAAGATCATGTGTTGAGTTATCTAGATTAAAAAATAAAGGATGAAGCCCTATGGGGATTCTTCAACACATTCCAATCCTAGATGAAGGAAAGAGAAACAATACCTAAGAGTGTGGTTGAAAAGTATAAGAATGATATTATCTTTATGGTAAGAAAAGATTGTTGAATGATGGAAGTTATGGAGCTAGGGATAGTATGGGTTTCTGATATGGGATATGAAGTAGAAGAGAGTGTGATCACCAGTCTTGTTGATCACATGTTAAGAATACAAAGAGATACCAAAGAAGAGATATATGGCACATATGAGGAGAAATCTAGTGTTGTGCATATGGAGCAAAAATCAAAGGAGATCAAATAGAATGTGGAGAAGATGAAGGCATAGGTTGTAGAGATGATGGGTTTTCCAAAGGGCATTGTGGAAGAAGCCAAGAACATATCCAACACTCTAGTTGGTAGCCCAAGCACAAGAAGGTCTTCTAGGACATCTACCCCCTCTCCAGTTGCTACTAGGTCCTCTGAGACTAAACCTATAGTTGATTTGAAATGAAAAGAATCTCCTAGTGCCTCTACAAAACAAAAAAGTGCTCTGTAGAAGAGAATAAAAGAGAAGGAAAGAAGATATTAGTATATGAGTGTAAATGTAGATGAGAAAGAGGAGGAATAAGAAGGACCATAGTTGGTCCAAAAGAGAAAAACTAGTGTCTCTCAAGTAGAGAGAAGTGTAAAGAAATAAAAAAATTATATTGTGGATACTGACGGTGAGGCAAAAGTGGAGAACGAGAAACAAGATTTCATGATTCATATAAGGGAGAAGAAGTTTGAAAAGAAGGAAAATAACCCAAAGAGAAAGGAAAGAAGAAGACTCCTCCAGTCTAGAAACAGAGTCCTATGAAGCTTGAGGCCTTGGTAAGCTATATTTTAGAATATGGTAACTTAGAGGAGAATACTACACTATACCCTACTAAATATGATGTGGAAAAATCCACCATTGAAGAAGTCATTGTCAGGTATATTGTTGTTTTTGATGTTAGCATGAAGGATATAGAGAGTCAATCACCTAAGGATTTGAAAGGTGCATTATATGCAAGAAGACAAGTAGCATTTGATGAATATTCTAGAATGAGAACATCTACTTTGGAGAAGGTTAGTGATCCTTTCATAGATGAGGATAGAGATAAATTATCTCAATTGTATAATAAGGAGTTCAAGACTAAATAGAGGGTCAACACCTTGATGAGTAGGGACAAAGAAAATATAGAAAGGTTGAGAAATGATATAATGGAAAAGGTTGCCAATATGGAAAACAAATTAGGAATGTCCTAGACAACAAAGAACATTTTCATGATGATTTTTTTGTCCCAAAAGTGAATGAACCAAAAGATGCACAACATGAGCATGTATCCAAAGAAGACAATGTGCAAGAGAATGCTATTGATGATACTCCTCTAGTAGAGGAAAATTTTGTTGGAGCATAACAAGATGATGAAATGAATAAGGAGGAAGTGCAAATAGAGAGAAACCTACCTCCAAATGTTGAGATAGATGGTGAACAAAGAAAGGAAGACAAGAAAGATGACCCAAAGAATTTAGAGGCATAGAACACTAAAAATTTTCCTCTCTTGGAAAGTAAAGAGTTTAAAAAACAAGAGAAGAATGCAAAGGAAGAATCTAGCATTGGTGACAAGAAAAAAAGATGATATGAAACTGGTTGAAGATAAGGAAACTGAGAAAGAATTTGATAGTGCAAATAAAGAGCGGAGTAATGATGGAGAGTGCATTGGTGACAAGGAAAAGGCCAATGAGAAAAAGGAAGAGGAAAGCATAAGTATTGTTGTTGAATCCTTTGATGATTCACTCAAGGGTTTGTTAGACATGTAGTTGTAATTCAAGCCTGTTGTATCTACACAACTGCTGCAACTTCCTTTAATGTAGGGTCAAGTGGACATGGGAAAAACCTCTCCCTTGTAAAAGCTTAAAATTGGTGATATGTTTCATGCTTCTATAAGGAAGAAAATTATTTCCACTCACTAGAAGAGAACTAAGTTAATTGAAGTATTCAATGTATTGCAAGAAGGAATTCTTGGTGCTACAATTGATGAGTTTCTATCTGGTTTTGAAAAGATGAGGTTGGTATTAGATTCTTTTAAGGATTACTCCTCTAATTTAGAAGAAAGGTGGAGAAAGAGGTGACAAAGAAAGTGAATGACAAGAAATTGTCTGAGATATTAGAAAAATGTAGTGTGACACATAGAAAAGTATAGGAGAACCTAAAAAAATGTGCAAAAGTGTTTGAGTGAAACACAAGTTTTACTTTAATTTTCTTTGAATTGGCCTAATTCTAAAAAGAGCATTAAGGACCAAATGGGCTCAATAGAGTCACAAGTTGCTTAGGCCTCCAATGTCTATGTTCTAGCAAGTGATGCATATAGTAAAAGAAGGATGGCTATTGAATATCTACAAGAAAAATTCTTTCAAGTGCAAGAACAAAAAGAGAAAATCATTGTACACTATGGTCAGCTCAGGGACTTGGTATGTGCAAGGCTGACAACCTTGACCGATGTGCTAGCAAGTGCAAAAAAGTTAGTATAGAAATTTTTTGTACCTAGTACCCCAGATGAAGGAGAAGATTTCCTTATGAAACTTGAAAGCTAGTGTAGTATACTTTTATTCCCTAAGATGGATTAGGAGTCAAGAAAGGAGTGTGAGGCACACCTTGCAAAATTGCAAGTGTCTTCCTCTAGTTGATTGTATTTCTATATTGTTTTAGATTTCAATGTATATATGTGGAAGATAGTGGATGGTATAGCAATGGAAGTTTTGATTATCTTTCATGGATAGCATTGTTAGGGGGATTTTCCTTGATTTTTGGAGAATTTTGTTGAGTTACTCTCATGTCTACACACACACACACACACACACATATATATATTAGTTAAGAGGATAAAATATGTATGCTTGTATAGTGCACCCTTTGTCATTGATGTTAAAGGGGAGAGAAGTTAAGGCGGGAGTAGTGGAGAAAATAGTTGTTGGAGAGTATTTTGGAGAGTTTGCGTATGTTGTGTTGGATCTTTTAAATACCAACCAGATCTTTAAGGAAGCCTATGGATTTTCCAATTCCAATAATTGACGGCCTAAAAGGGGTTGGCCAACGAACGAGAGAAAGCAATTCAACTTTCCTCCTACACTTCGGGCTCTACAAAACCCAGGAGGGTAATCCTACAATGCACTCACAATATCCCTTCAAAAGATCTCCACATACATTGCATATTAAGCAGATACATTCTCATATCAATGACTCTACAAGTGACAAGTTGCAAATAATTGGCAAATCCTTCACACCATTATGACTTGGAGCAAAGAATGGACAATTGGAACGAAACCCATAAAAACCATCACCATATTGAAGATAAATTTAACTAAATGAATTGTTCTTTGATATGATCTAATTGACTCGATATATTTGGAATTACTCAATGTATAGAATCAGTGCATTATCCTAGGGTGACAGAGTCAAATTCACAACACACAGTAATGAAATAACTAAATCATTCAATATTTATAGACCATTATGGATTTGCATTACAAATTCATAATTTATACCTTCCATACAAAACATACTTAAAGATCCTATGAATTAAATCATAAACTGGTGATTGCATTAAAGCATTTTAATCAACTACTTGAATTGAAGCAACAACGCAAACACACATCCAATTAGATAAATTGGAGACCAATGAGACAATCCTTGACTATTTCATTGCTGATTTGTGAACATATACATAGGAGATAATTTGTATGAAATTTTACCTTACAGATTATAAAATGCTATAATCAATGCAAAACATTTAAGCTAACTGTGAATACATGCTCATATCCTAAGACTCAATAAGTAATTTTATATCCATTAGACACTTGTACTCATAAAAATTCACTGTGACTATCTAAGATCAACCAAAACTTCAAAGACCTCCTCACAATAGCCTTGAAATCCCTTTTATATGATAAAGGGAGCAAACAATCATTGGGATTTTGACTAATTACATTTCATTTCAATCAACATTTCAAGTATATTTCACTTCATTTCAACCCCCAGGCAGTTATATTTACACTTTGAAGAAATGGGGGGCAAATACAAAAGAAAAAAAATTGTAAAAGCTTTTGGGGATTGTATCCTCATTGTTCAAAAATTCCACATCACCATCCATTCAACAAAAAGTGTAAAGCATGAGAGAAAAGGAAAAAAAAGAGAGGAAAGGATTGGTTGTGTTACCACGTGCACCTTCATATTGAGAGGATATAGATTTCCCTTACACAATTGTTTCAAAGGCCAAACCTGTACTATACTCGACCATAATCTATATTCCTCTCACCACCTTCATGGCTTAATAACATATTTTTTATCCAATCTTTATATCCATCCTCAATGGGAAAATCAATATAAAGCAATTTATGCATCTTTGTATTGTATGCATTGTACCTCGCATCAATAACCACTCTAGCTTCTTTCACAAAGGTGTCCATGTCTACTTGGATTACAATAAGAGTATCAATAACACCATTGAGAAAAGTTATGTCTAATTTGTCATCAACATATTGTATTCATGGACCTGTAGCCATTTGATGCTTGAATAATTCTCCCCATGGTGCATACTCCATAAGTGTTCCATCTTCATTAAGTATTTTTGGCATACCACGTTCCTCCATACTCCGAAAGGCCTTGATTTTACCTTTTAGCTGTGCTCCAATTCGTTCATGAGAACCTGTGATCTCACCAATCATCTCAGTTCCCCTTATGATAGCTGGGAGATTTCATGGAGCTTTAGGGTCATCCTTTATGTTTTCTTGTATTTCCCTTAAAGTATTCAATCTAGTGCTCCATTTATTCCATGTGTTTTGGAAAACCTCATGAACATGTTGGAACCTTTCAAAATCCTCATATATACCCTTATATGTTAACCATGCATCTTCTACTTTAAAGGCTGCCTTTGTCAATCTATGGCCCAAGATCTCATCAGCCATACCCTTTGTGATCCTACTCACATCCTCCTGGAGCTTAATATTTTCAGACTTAGCTGTCTGGAGTTCATTCTTTATGGAAATAATTATTGCTTTGAAGGTTTTCTTTTCCTGTGATGAGATACTAGCTGGATAAGTAGGTAGAGTCTTCTAACTTATACTAGTTGTAGTAGCCTTTAACTTATTGTATTCCTTGACCAAATTGTTATGCTTTTCCAACAATTTCATGTACCTATCCTGAGAGATTCTACAGTGTCCACACTCAACATGGATATGTGCATAGTTAATCATATAGCTTGTGGGGTGGTCATCTCTGAAGCCCTACCTATTATCAAATCTCCTAAGAGGCCAGTCATTGCTCTACTGAGTCTACATCTTCCTGAATCTAGTGCCAATTGCCAAATAGCCAATGCATGTAGGCTAGGAGTAAACCCTAAACCAAAGGTTTTGTCATCAAAAGTTTCTTCAGACACCACCACACTTGGGTCATTTCTAATTGCATGTAGGGAAATTATTGATGAAAAGCTCCATCCAGACATTACCATCATTCCACTATCTTTGACTAATCTCCTAGCTTCCACATGATTCATTTATGCAATCTCCTAATAATTTCCTCTTCAGTTTTCTTTCTGACTTCCTCTAGTTGAGAAGGTTCCATTCCCTCCTGAGCCTTCTATATCCTATCATTTATTTCCTCTTCCTTAAGCTCGACCATGTATTCGCCAAATTCTTTTGTTGTCACAAAAGATTCATCTTCTAGAAACTTAGAACAAGCTAGTACCCTTGCATCATTATGTCGACTTTCATCATATTCCCAAGGTACTAGCCTATCATCTAGGACAAAAGGTTCCATTACATCCCCTATATCAGGGTGTTAAAACTCGTATTCTATTCTTTGTTCAATAGGTGATAATCCAGTAGATGGTTGTTGCACATTTATCTCAACACCCTGTACTTCATCAGTGCTCTCAATAGGCAACTACATAATATAAGTATCTCCTACATCCATTGGCTCTTGCTCTTCTAGTGTTGTGAGCTCCCTTGGTGCACCACCAAATTTTATCAAATGATCTTGTAGAGCTCTTTGAGCTAACTGCTTAGCCTGTTCCACTTTCTCCAAAAGGGTGTCATCCATGAAATCACTGAGGACCAATTCCATCCTTTTATATTTGTTAGTGATATGTTTATAAGGGATCTTGTAATAGGAATTATGAGTAGAAGCCTTATAATCAGCCTCAACAATCTTCATCCATATCTCCTCACTATCCCAGACAGTAGCAGGTGTTGGAAAATCCCTTATCACATCTTCTCTAAAGTAAAATGCATGAGGAGCATATCCTGAGATTCACCTCTTTATCTTTTCTCTTTTGATATGTCCTTCTAGGTCAAAATTTCTAGCAGAGGCTACTTTCATTCTCAGGTTACTAACAATTATACCAAATACCTTGGTCGATTCCACAAAAGGATATAAAAGTCATAGCAAATACTAACCTGGGAATCGGACATTCCAGCAGGTGACTAACATCTTCTTATGGTCATTCATTTACATTGTCAAACCAGGGAATGTATACTTGAAATGGAGCGACACTATATGTGCACTAAGAACCAGTTTGAGTCACAATTTACCAGAAATAAATGCTTGGAAGGAATTCTACTTATGCTGCAGGAATGTAATGTAAAGTATTCTTAACTTAAGCATAACTTAATCAAAGCAGAAATCATGACAACTATTACTAAGAAACAGACTATGAACTGGCCTTATGTTGCAGGAACAAACACAGGGATGGATTCTCGATGCTACAGGAACAATATAAGACAAATTTGCACTGAAACCTTCAAGAATGAAATCTAACTTATAATCAATAGGAGATAAATAACTAACTACAGATACTCACTAAGTGGGCCCCCTTAGCAAGCATCAACCAGTTTATGCAAGAATTGAACTCAAAACTTCATCAGCTTTTATTCATAAACTTGGAATCATATACATTGATTGTTCTGCTTGTAATAAAACTAACACAAAACACTATTTATCATTATAATACTAACTTTAACACACTATGTTTCTCACTCACGTAGGAGGAACACTTATTTATATTAGAAAAGAAACTAACTACCTAACTCTAACAGAGAAAGACGTGGACATAAATGCATCCTAAAATCGAGGAACAGACTTCTTATAAATGAAGGCATATATGTTCAACATGATTTAGAGAGAATTTAGTATTCCACTCTTCCTAGATTAATGATCATTTAGATTTCCTCCCAATGACCCGGTCAGAGAGTCTTTGCTAGAACAAATTCCTCAATGCCGTGCTAGAAATGGACTTTACTGCAGGGTTGAGATCTGCTGCACTTTGACTCATTCATGCTTCCTTCAACAACCTGCGATGCACATGGCAACAGAAGCGAAAGAAAGCATGCGTGGAAAATAACACGATACACATTCATTAATCACATATTAAATCCATTTCATTATCCAAAAACCACATGCATTATATCAGTCATTCGAGAGGTCAAACAGGGCAATTGATATAAACACAGAGATGTTAAGCTGTAGGAATATAGGAATGTGTTGCTACAAGATACTACCCGATTTTAGATAAAAAGCCTTTAATCAAAGAGTTAAAACAACCATCAGCAATAAGACTAAGGGTATTAAAATACATCATAATATTTAAATTATGAGCATATTTCAAGCTCATCATTTTCCCCCTACTTATCCTAATGATGGTCCTCCAACATTAAGCTTTCTAGTTGTTTCTCTAAAATGAGTAGGAGTAGTATGGCCTTGTAATGAAGTTACGAATTTGTAGTAGAAACCTCTGAAACTTTGCCATCTCTCATACCTATGGGTTTTTGCATCCTCATTAACATTTGTAGCCCAACAAGGGTAAAGTGGTCACATCAAAACTGGAGGTCGAAATTTTAATGGTAACCATAACTCAAACCTTCTCTGGAGACCAAGCTGCATATACTTCTCTGTCCTTCTGATGGCTTCCTTAAAGTTGAGAGGGCTATGAGGCTTAGATTTCCTTAGACCAACAGTCAGTTTTTCCCATCTTGTTTCAATTCTGGAAGATGAAAGCTTCCAAAATAGATATGTTTGGTCTTTGAACTCATTATACACCTGCTTCCTGATATCAAATATTTTCATTCTTTCTGTCTGATCATTGAATCCATACACAACAGTAAGCCAAGTTCTCAGAATTGTGTGGGGAGCTGAGCTTTCAGGTCACAGTGGAATAGGTTCATTCCTTTCAGCCTCTTCATAAGCCTCTAATTGTCTTCCATAGTTAGTTTCATTGGCCTCCCAAGACATGAGTGACCTCAGATGAATTTCACCAATGTAGAGAAGCGGATTCCACTATGTTATTAGAAAACCATGCAAATAAAACTCACATAAATAATTTTTCAGCCAACTAGGTGCTACTTGATATGCATCATAAAATTCCTTAGCTGTGTGAATGACAGGGTCTAAATTTCTTGAAATTCTCATCAATTGGAACCAAAGAAATTTCTCTTTAAGGCACATAGCATATACCCTAGGTGGTGGTCTACATTCCATAATTTTACTAGTTATCTTCACCATTTCATCCATTTTCTCTTTCATTTCTTGAATTCCCTATTTTTGTCTTTCAATTTCCCTTTTCAATTTCTTCTTTTCTTCTTCCCAAAGACTTTGTTGAATTTCAGTTCTAGCTAAATGGCGGAAACTCAAAGTTTGAAATGTAACAGGCCTCCATGTAGTCCTAAGATATTCCAAATATTCAATCAACAATGTCCTTTTATAAACAACCAATGCTCGACAAGTTTTAGGGGGTAATGGAGTTTCATTAGACACTTCAGATTGTTCAAGTTGTTCTTCCTCTTGCTGCAGGATGGACTCCTGTTGCTGCTCAGGAGGAGATTGTGTTTCTTATGAAACTTGTCTAACTGCTTCAGCCAAGTCATCAAGACTTGGCATCCCCCTTTCATTACCACTACCATGTTGTGCTTCCTCAACTTCCACTATCTCAGTTTGCACTTCCCCAAGAATAACAGATGGACTTTGTGGAACATTCTCAGATACATTCTGAGAAACATCATGACTAAATTCTTCAGATTCCTCAAGAATTATTATAATTTCAGGTTGAACAGAGGTTGAGGTAACTTTACGCTGTTTCCTTGATGAAACTCTTTTTGGAAATGTTTCTAAAGTAACAGCTGCAGGAGACACTTTCATGGCTTTCCTCTTTCTAACATGCCTAGAGGATTCAGACTCAGCAGGAGAAGATGATAGTGAAACTATAGTGGCAACAAGCGTTGATGCAAGAAAGAGTGGAGTAGAACGTTTTTGCTTTTGAATATGAGGGTCAAATTCTGGGGTTTGTTCTGCCCTAGATGACTCTCCTACCTTTGTTTTCCCTTTTTCTTTTCTACCAGCAGACCTTGTTTATACTTGGGTAGAGGGCTCTAGTGTGGAGGCTGCAGGACTAAGTGCTGCAAGAGCAAATGATTCTTGCTCTGCTTCCCTACTTGTAGATTCTACTCTCTTTTTATTTTTCTTGTGTTGTGCAGGGAGTGCTCTGGGAGGCTCTGGAGGTTGCAGACCCTTCTGGGCAACAAATTCTTGCCAAGAAAGGGGTGATACATCCCTTAGGGAACATTTGATCAAGAATTTAGTGAGGGCATGATGGGCAACAGAGTTGTCCCTACCCCTCTGGGTTTCATGAGCACAATGTTTCAAAAGGTTTAACAAAAAAATTGGAAACTTGACAGCTAAACTGTGCTTCATATGACTCAATAGTTTAAAATGATAGGAATGCAAATAGGAAAAATGTCCCTCACAAGTCAAGTACCTGATTATGAAGGTGGCATATTCTGAGTATGGAGGAGGTAGTGACACTCGTTTGCATCCTTGTTTGGAAACCTCCAAGGGTCCATCTATTGGTATTGTGAATTTTTCCCTAGTAGAGACAACATCTCTCCTTGAAGAAAAAATTTCTACTACAACCGGAAGCCCAGTTACTTCTACAATCTGCTCATCTGTAATGGCTACTATCAAACCCCACACTGTAGCTTCTCCCTCTGAAAGAGTTCTCAAAAAATCACCTACAACTTCCTCATTATAGGAATCTATCCTCAGAAAATATTTCAGCCAATCGCAATTGTTGAATGCCTGAACCGCTTGAGGATTTTGCATCAAGGGTTCATGAGCTACAGGCTCATGTCTTATTAACTAGCCACTCATATTAACAAATTATCCCTACTGAGATTCCTGAAACTCAAACTTCTTCTAAAAATTCAAAAAAAATCTTCTGTCCTGCTTCTTTCTACCCTGTTGTCACTTTTCTTTACTTTTCCAAGAATGACACAAAGGATAATTGCATGAAATGATTGTTAAAAACTACTCAACTCAAGCAGTTAATTGTTGTTTAGGGTGGAAGCACGCAGTCGTACTTGGTAAGTACAAGAAAATAAAAATGTCTTAACAGTTGTGACAGTGGCATAAGAAAAAGTTGAAATGGATTATCCCCGCCCCCTACTAAAAATTTGGCATGTGTCCACACATGTACGAAAGGATAGGCGAAGAACAGAAAATGATGAATGATATGTACATAGCAATTAATAAATAAATGAAATAAATAAATGATGTGACAATAAAAGATATCGCGTACCTTGTAATAAGTGCTCATACATGCTGGGAAAGATCACAACTCAGCATGAAATGACGGCTGGAATTGAAACCATAAATGAGGGCGGTATGGAAGGATGGTTGACATGGATGGGTGAAGTGGAAGAAGAGGAAATGAATGGTGGTGATGGATAAAAAATGAAGAAAGTGGCTTCCTTAAAAAGTAAACCTTATTATGGGCATGCAACATAGAATTTTAAAGAGATGCTGCAAGAGAAATGTCGAAGCCTTTTGCTACAAGAAGATCAGTGGCCACATTCGAAACAAACTGCTTCATAAATTCTTCTTTGGATGTTGGCTTATGATACAACCTAAGATGGTGTCCATTAACCAGTAGCTTGAATTGGACATGATCTATTGTAGCTAATTGAACTGAACCATTATCAAACACATTTTCTATTTCATAAGGACCAAGCCATCTTGTGGTGAGTTTACCTTGATTTTCCTTGTACCTAGAGTCATAGAGCAGCGCCCAATCACTGGCAGAGAATTGCTTAGTTCTGATATGGTGGTCATGCCATTTTTTTCTTTGCTGCTGGATAGCTTCAGTATGCTGCAGGGCATCTTTCCTTATCTCATCAAATGCATTCAGCTGTAGGAGGCGTTCCTTTTGGGCTTATGAAATATCAATGTTAAGCTGGAGAGCAGTCCTTAAGGTCTTATGCTCAAACTCTATTGGCAACATGGTAGTTTTTCCATAGAGTAACTCAAAAGGAGTAAACCCTATAATTGTTTTCCATGTTGTCCTATAGGCCTAGAATGCTTCAGGAAGGTGACTGCTCCAATCCTTCTTGTGTAATTGTATTGTCTTAGTAAGGATTGCCTCAATTTCTCTGTTGGTAACCTCTGCCTGACCATTGGCTTGAGGGTGATAGGGGCTAGAATTTCTATGCCCGATCTTGTAATTATTCATCAATTCAGTGATTAAGTTTGATGTAAACTGAGCTCCTTGATCAGTAACAAGTTCCCTTGGGACTCCAAACTGAGTAAAAATCTGCTCATACAGGAACTCAACAACTTTATTGTCATGGGCATGTGTCATTACTTTCACTTCGACCCACTTGGTTACATAATTAGTGCAAACCAAAATGTATGATTTCTCATTGGATGGAGGATCAATAGGCCCAACAAATTCCATGCCCCACTTGTCAAAGGGACTGACTACCACTTGAGGATACAGGGGCATTTCATCAGACCTTGTTGGTCTCCCCATGCGTTGAAATCTATCACATTTTCTTGTGTAGGCTGCAGCATCTTTGTGTAGTGTGGGCCAATAGTATCTTGTAGCAAGCACTTTCATAGATGTTCTCTTGGCTGGAAAGTGTCCACCACATGGCTCATCATGACAAGCATGAAAAATGTCATAGGTCTCATCTTCCCTAACACACCTCATGACTTGGTCAGGTCCTGTGTAAAATAAACAGTCTACAATCCATGAAAAGTTAAAACTTTTCTCTACCAACAAATGCCTTTCCTTTGGTGAGAAGTGGGTTGGAATCTTGTTGGCTGCTAAATAATTTGCAATATCTGCATACCATGGAGTTTGAGCAGCAATAGAAAATAGATGTTCATCAGGAAAACTATCATCAATTACCTCAGGGGTGGTAGGTGTAGCTGTTTGAAGTCTTGACAAGAAATCAGCTACCACATTAGCCCGACCTGACTTATCAATAACTGTGATATCAAATTCCTGCAACAATAGGAGCCATCTTGCTAATCTGCCAAATATGGCAGGCTTATTCATAAGGTACCTTATTGCTGAATGATCTGTATGGAAAAATATTTGGTAACCAGTGACATTATGTTGAAACTTGTTCAAGGCATACACAATTGCTAGCAATTCTTTCTCTGTGATAGTATAGTTTAATTCACGGCCTTGAAATTTTTTGCTAATAAAATATATGACATGCTCTATGGAATTCTCTTTTTGTCCTAAAACTGCCCCTATGGCATAATCAGAAGCATCTATGTGTCTTTGAAAAGACAGACTCCACTTCGGTCCTTGAAGAATAGGTGCCTGAGTAAGTAAGTTCTTAAGCTACAGGAAAGATGTCACAGGCCTCAGTCTAGTTAAATTCAGAATCCTTAGTCAATAAGGCATATAATGGACTGACTATTTTGCTGAAATCTTTGATAAATCTTCTATAATATCCAACATGTCCTAGGAAGCTTCTAACATCCTTTTGTTTCATAGGTGTTTGCAAAGTTAGAATGACTTCTATTTTTGCAGGATCAACTTGAATTCCTGCTTGAGAGATATGATGGCCTAAAACAATTCCCTCTTGCATCATCATAAAACACTTCTCACTATTCAAAGAAAAATTTTACTCCTTACATCTTTTCAACACTTTCTCCAATTTTGCTAATGCTTCTTCATAAGTAACTCCATAAGTGGTGAAGTCATCCATGTAGATCTCCATAGAATCATGAGAAATGTCAACAAAAATACTGATCACTACCCTTTGAAATGTTGTAGGTGTATTACATAGGCCAAAAGGTAAGACAGAGTAGAAAAAAGTGCCCCATGGATTGGTAAAAGTTGTTTTGTCTTGATCCTCAAGGGCAATTCTAATTTGATTATACCCACTATATCCATACAAAAAAGAGAAATACTTTTTACCAGACAATGAGTCTAGAACTTGGTCAACAAATGGCAGTGAAAAGTGATCCTTTTTAGTTGTTGTGTTCAGCTCCCTGTAGTCTACACAAACTCTCCATTTTCCACCTTTTTTAGGAATAATCACCAATGGAGATACCCATTGACTATTTGAAATAGGGTAGATAAAACCAACATCAAACAATTTTTGGAGCTCTTTTTTAACTATTTCCCTTAGTGTTGGGTTTATCCTTTTTTGAGGCTGCCTAACAAGTGAACAGTTTTCCTTAATGTAAATCCTATGAGTACAGAGTTGAGGATCTATTCCCTTCATATCCTCATAGTCTCATGCAAAAGTTCTGTGTTGATCTTGCATCATTGTGACTAGGGCAGTTTGTTGAGATTGAGGTAGCTTATTATTGATATTCAGACAGCGACCTGGAGACACTTCTACTTGCTTGGTAAGATCATTCATAGAGGCTGCTGATAAAGGTGGTGTCTGTATTTCATGTGGAACCAAATTGTGATAAATTGTAGGAAATTTAGGTGGCAGGCTTTCAAGATTCAGTTGTTGCAGGAAACACTGCTGAAGATAGCTATCTGGAACAGATGGACTACTTAGATCAGAGTTGGATTGCAAAATGTGTAAAAGCAGGCCATCCTCACTTTGAAGCTAGGAAAATGGATTAGTTTGCAGCATCATTAGCTGAGCCAATGAATTGACTTCTTTAGTTTCCTCTCCCAAATTTGGCCAAATTGGTTGAGACAAGTCTGGCTGAGGCTGGGCAGGTGGGTATAAAGCCAATTTCTTTCTTGACTGACCATCAAAAATTGTCATATCTCCTGAAAGGAATCCTATAAGAGCATCCACTATGGCTAACCATGGTCTACCTAGGATGATAGAATATCCTCCCAAATTTTCCTTAGTGGACAATATGGTGAAATCTGTTGGGTATTCCCAAGACTCAAGGATGATAATGACATCTTCTACCACTCCATCAGGTGTTACTGCGGAACTATTAGCAAGCTGTAGGATGGTAGGTGTAGACCGAATGGTTAGGATATTCAAATACTCCATAGTATGCTTGGTCATTACATTGATGGCTGCACCAAGGTCAATCAAAACATTCTTTGCTATTTGGCCATTAATATTTATTTTTACCACAGGACTCCCAGGGTCAGTATATTTTGGAATGACTACTTTCCCTAACATAATATCTGCCAACTGTCCTAGAACATTGATAGTTTGAGAATCCTTTTTCTTTCTTCCTGGTTTCTTTAAACAAGCCTCCTTAATGGCTTTTCCATAAATTAGGACATCTTTAATGGCTTGAAAAAGGGGGATTTGAATGTGTACATTTTTTAGCTGATCCAAAATATCAAATGTAGGCTCTTCTATAGACTTGGATGTAGTAATTTTCAATCTCTGAGGAAAAGGTGGTTTGGCCTGATGCTGCAGGATAGACTCCTTAGAGACAGTATCTGATACAAGTATATGTTCTGTAGGATTAGTAGGTTGTTCAGAGGCAGAGTCTAGAATCTCTGTAATTACAGGAAGTTGTGGAGTAGGGAGAGTGGTTCCAAACCTAAGATGGATATCATTAATATTCATGGCATAAGATGGATACTTCTTGGCTTCTGCAAAATACATAGGCTATTGTTACTGATGCTGCTTATTATTAGGATTTTGCAATGGTTGAGCAGACATAGGAATTTTTTTTGGAGGGCTAGTATTTGTTGTAGGTACTGCAGGAGGTGGCATGAGGGTCAGAGGTTGTAGCTGTTGAAGCTGCAAGGATCCAGGGGATTGGTTCTACCATTGCTAAGAACCTCTCCATTGAGGATTCTGCTACCAATTACCTTGGGGTGGAGTCCATTGTCCTTGTGGTTGCTACCAACCTCCTTGAGGAGATTTCCATTGAGGACTCTGATAGTTAGGCCAGTGTGGTTGAGAAGTATTCCAAGGTGGTGATGGGCCATATGTAGGTTGTCATTGGTTATTGTAATTAGAATAAGGATAACCAAAAGTCAAAGGGTATTGAGACATACCTTATCTTTGAGCCCATGGTCGCCTTTGTGCAATGAAGAATACTTAGTCATCATCACCCTCCACTATCTTAAAATCAGTAGGTAATTTCTTAGCCTCTAGGTTAGCCACCATCTTACATCTGCAGTCACGTCTCTTTTGTCTACAATTTGGACAAAACTCAACCAAGATTGCTTCAGCTTCCTCATGTTTCTTCTGAGCTTGAATAGTATCCAACTGTTTAGCCATGTTGTTTATCATATCTTGCTTGAAATCAGACAACAAATGTGTGATCTCCATCCGTGAAACTCCATTAGTAGAAGACTTTCCCACTATGGCTTAATGACCTCTACCCTTCTTAACAATTGCTCGAGAGTAATTGCGACATATGTTGTTGATATCATCCCAAGGAACTTGGGTTATATCTCCTCCTCCCATCAGATCTAGGACATCTATACAGGTGTCACTGATTCCCCTTAGAAAAAGTAGTTTATGAGATTCTTCATTGAGAGTATGGTCTGAATTCTTTTTTAGGGAAAACAAGAATCTTGATATATAGTCTTGCAGGCTTTCATCCTCCTTTTGTTGAATTCTGAATATATCATCACCCTTACTACCACTCTTACAATATTCCTTGTATTTCTCAAGAATTTTTTTTTGCATAGTTGCCCAATTATCAACAGCATCCCTTCCCAAACTCATAAACCATCTAAGAGCTCCCTCCTTCAAAGTAGAAGGAAACAACTTCAAGAACTTAGAGATCAAGGTAATCATACACATAGAGGATGTCAACCCAAACAAGAAAGTGTCCGGTCAGAATTAGTCCATAGAACTTGGGAAGTAATGAAGATGGAATATTTTTAAGGTTATCATTATCTTGCTAAGCAATGATAGGGAATTCAAAAGGAGGTTGATTAGGTGGATTATGTGCCATATTTGCTTGATTGAGTATCAAAGCAAATGGATTTTCTTCAGGTTCTTCGTTAGCTAGGGCAAATGGCAATTTAGCAAGCAGGTTTTTAGTAAATGGATTGATATCTTGGTCTCTTCCTTCC